>JAPFBL010000205.1:465000-502500 GCA_026182355.1 Hermatobates lingyangjiaoensis
CACACACACACACACACACACACACACACACACACACACACACACACACACACACACACACACACACACACACACACACACACACACACACACACACACAATTAGATGTGTATATTTATATATATTCCTTAGGTAGGGGGTCTATGAAAAAAATAAAATTCCTACAGGGGATCTATGAAAGAAATAGTTTGAGAACCCCTGGACTAGGAGATACGCGGCGATACTAGGAGTGCGGGCAAGCGCCGCCGGAGCAGGCCCCCACCTACTGTCTAAGCGGGCTTGAAGGCCGGGCCCTTTTGCAGCGATTATCCTCTCTTCACTCCACTGACTCTCGTAGCTGTTAGTTCAATAGGGCTATGGCCTTGCTCAGATAATCAACTGGTATTAATCCCTTTGTCTTCCTTAACACTTAAAGCATCAACTTGTTAGTAACTTTAGAAACACTTTGTACTCAAACATTTTGTAAAATTAACCAAAGTAACAAAATAAAAAAAATAAAAATTATTCATTTATCGTCATAGTTAGGTTAGAAAAAAATTGGTTATATTTTTTATTTGATTAAAATTGAAATCCTAGTAGTTCAATAATGTAGTTTCATTATTATTATTATTGAAGTCTTAGTAGTTTAACTAGTTTAAGATGTAGTTCCATTATTAAGATTGATGTCTTAGCAGTTTACGAATGTAGTTTCGTTTTTAAAGTTAAAATCTTAGTACTTCAAGAATGTAATTTGATTATTGAAATTAAAGTCTTAATAGTTTAACTACTTTAAGAATGTAGTATGTTTGTTAATATGGAGGTCTTAGTAGTTTAAGAATGTAGTATCATTATTAAAGTAGTTTCAATATTAAAATTGAAGTCTTAGTTTTTTTTTCGTCCTAGGATGTGGAAAAATCTGAGTCTTAGTAGTTTAAGATGTAGTTTCATTATTAAGATTGACGTCTTAGTAGTTTACGAATGTAGTTTCGATAAAGTTTAAATCTTAGTACTTTAAGAATGTAATTTGATTATTGAAATTAAAGTCTTAATAGTTTAACTAATTTAAGAATGTATTATGATTGTTAAGATGGAGGTCTTAGTAGTTAACAATGTAATATCATTATTAAAGTAGTTTCATTATTAAAATTGAAGACTTAGTAGTTTACGAATGTAGTTTCGTTTTTAAAATTAAAATCTTAGTACTTTAAGAATGTAATTTCATTATTAATACTGAAGTCTTAGTAGTTTTGGTAGTTTACGAATGAAGTTCGTTTTTAAAATTGAAATTTTAGTACTTTAAGAATGTAATTTCATTATTAATATTGAAGTCTTAGTAGTTTAACTGGTTTAAGAATGTATTTTCATTATTAGATTGAAGTCTTAGCAGTTTTACTAGTTTAAGAATGTAGTTTCATTATTAAGATTGAAGTCTTAGTAGTTAAGGTTTATTTTTAAAGTTGAAATTTTAGTTTTTTAAGAATGAATTTTCATTATTGAAATTGAAGTCTTAGTAGTTTAAGATGTAGTTTCATTATTAATATTGACGTCTTAGTAGTTTACGAATGTAGTTTTGTTTTTAAAATTGAAATCTTAATACTTTAAGAATATAATTTCATTATTAATATTGAAGTCTTAGTAGTTTTGGTAGTTTACGAATGACGTTCGTTTTTAAAATTGTAATTTTAGTACGTTAAGAATGTAGTTTCATTATTAAGATTGAAGTCTTAGTAGTTCATGTGTTTCATTAGGTTGCAGTATTAATCTTAGTAGTTAAGATAGCAGTTTTATTATTAAGATTAACGTCAAAGTAGTACTGAATGTAGTTTGCGCTTTATGATTAATCTTAGCACTTAATGAATGTAATTGATTATTAAATCTCAAGTCCTACATTTTGACTAACTTAAATCTATTTAGAGTACGAATCTTTAGCGAGTACCAGACACCGTAAACACCCGGGACTGACAGCTTAACATCCTCTACGATGGTTAATGAGATGATATAATGATATAACGATGACATAATCAGATTTATTCACCTCCTGCTTGAGTAAATTGAGGGTATTGAGTCAGAGTGGGTATTGAATCTCAGATAGACCATTACAGATGCAAAAACGTTGCCACTGGGCTAACCTGGCCGCCTTAGTAGTTCGAGAACGTAGTTTCATTAAGATTCAAGTCTTAGTAGTTCCAGAATGTAGTTTTATTATTAAGATTGAAGTCTTAGTAGTTCAAGAATGTAGACTCATTATTAAGGCTGGAGTATTAGTAGTTGAAAAATGTAGTTTCATTATTAAGATTGAAGTCATAGTAGTTCAAGAACGTAGATTCATTATTAAGGCTAGAATTCTTAGTAGTTCAAGAATGTAGTTTTACTTATTAAGATTGGAGTCATTGTAGTTCAAGAATGTAGATTCATTATTAAGTAAGTCTTAGTAGTTCAAAAATGTAGTTTTATTATTAAGATTCAAGTCTTAATAGTTCAAGAATGTAGATTGATTATTAAGGTGGAGTCTTAGTAGTTGAAAAATGTAGTTTAATTATTAAGATTGAAGTCTTAGTAGTTCAAGAATGTAGTTTCATTATTAATATGTAAGTCTTAGTAGTTCAAGAATGTAGTTTCATTATTAATATTGAAGTCTTAGTAGTTGAATAATGTAGGTTCATTATTATGATTGAAGTCTTAGTAGTTGAATAATGTAAGTTCATTATTAAGATTCAAATCTTTGTGTTACGTTATTAAACATCCTACAATTTAATAAGGGAGTTTCGTTATTAAACATCCAAAGTTTCATCATTTCAGATCATTGAAATTACATTGAAATTGAAATTATTGCATTACTCAACTGAGAAGTACCTTATATCAAGGTATTTAATACAGTGGAAATGGAAATATATATATCCACTATGACTTGAGATTGGAATTAATTGACTACTGCATCATTCGAGTAATAAATGTCTTATATGAAGACTACAGGAGAAATATGGATGTCCACTGTGTTTGAGACTCAATCAATTGATGGCCACATAATTCATGATACCACCCTGTTATATCAAACGCACCTTTATACATGAGAAAAATGAATATTGAACATAATATTAAGATGAAATTCCATTTTACTACCTAAATCTAGTTATAACAATTGAAGAGAAAAACCAGACAAGACTAAATCTTTTTGTACAAGTTCTTAATCAAAGAGTTTACTCTCTTTAAGACTTTGTTTGACCACTTTTTTTAATATTTACGACTAGAATAGTATCGTGAATACGACCCTTTCACGTATTAGACAGGTTTTCTGATTAGACTTTCCTTGTTACTTATTGAAGCACCGAATCCCCCAGTGCTATTTTACGAAGTCCCCCAGTTCTGCAACTGCTATTTACAACAGCTCAGAAATATTGGTTCATCAAACACAAAGTTGCTATATCCACATTACTATGTGGAGATGTCGAATTTGTTAACTTTTATTTTTACTACATAAGTTACGCTGCTAATATCAAACTTATGGCATATCAGGAATTCTCGAATCATCGAACAGAACAGTGGACCAGTTGAATAGGACATTACTGGATATAGATAAACTTTTTTTGATGAACAATTTTTGATGATGCTAAATCTAAGGAGAGGTTTAATACATGTGAAAACTAACGCACACAGAGGAGCTTGTGTTATATTCTGGAGTTAGTTTGTAAAGTCACTGCTCCAGAATTAGAAAAACCAGTCAAGAGTACAGGAACATTAAAATGATATTCACTGTTAACCATTCGAAGATAACAACTAATTACACTTTTTTAATAATAAACTACATCACCAATAGTAATTAATTAAAATATATTATTAAATAAACATATGAGTGAAATGAACCATGAATGAATGAAATGAATGAAGTTTGAGTCGTTGTCTGCCTGCGGAGCGACTCTTTTCTATCTTCTTGATGACGAGGCCATCGAAATACGAGTATAGTAGTCCAACGACCAGCGACCAACGAATATATCCCCGCATTATAGTCCACGTCGTAACTAGCAGTTCCAGACCAGAGGCCTTCTACTGCTTGATTACTGTGCTACTATAACTTGGAATATCAGTAATTCATGTCAGATATTAAGTTAAGTCTGTACAGTAATGATGTCTTATTCGCGGTCATGTGGTCTTGTTAGTGATGGTTTTCAATGTTTTTAGTCGTTTAGAGTTGGAATGGTAGTCAGATAGTCAGTGAATGAAGTAATTATTCAGTGAGGTTGAGGAAGGTTGGTGGCAGGATTGAGAGTTTGTACAAGGAGGATGGGATGAATAGGTAGTTTGTTGTCTTCATTGGTAGTAAGTCGTGTGAAGTAACTATCTATGAATTCCATTTTCAAATCACGGTGAATATCAACATTATGGGGGTACCAAGGAACCCTGGCTATAAGGCGGGCACACTTATTTTGAACAATCTGGATACATATATAGTAGTGAGTTTCTGTTTCATTTCGGTGTCTTCTTTTTGTTAATGTGGTTTGCTTAGTTCGTGGAATCGTTTCATTTAATGGGTTATGGAATAAAAAGATGTTCATCTCATTCAGTTTACTTAAACAACATAGAAATTATCATATATTTAAATAAATAACATTTCTATAATTAATTATATATTAAATTTATTATTTAAACATAAATCTAACAGTAATGGAATATTATTCTGTTGTAATTATAATGACTCATCTAGTCATAATTATATAATAATAACTATTCTCTTATAATTGCATAATTGAGGTCGTACTTTGTATTTTCTAATTATAATGGCGTTATATTTTGTATTAATGTTAATTCTTAATTGCTTTGTTACTCGGTATTTTATAATTACTAAGTGTAAACAAACAATAATGTCAATTAAAAGTATTAAATAGAATATATTTCAAAATAGTTACATTATCTGTTGTTGCAAGACGTCAAAGTATATTTATTCAGAGTGTTTTTATTGTTTATATATATTTTTCTAAGTTGATAAAATAAGCGGAGTTTATAAAATGGAATAACTACATGATAGACGGCCACTGAAACCTAACCTAAAGCTGACTATATGTGAAACATATTTTTCCATTACTGGATAAGATCATTTCTATTTAGAAAAATTCTCTATAAACTTTTTTTCTCTCACTCACTCTTTCTTATAGACTTGTGATAAAAATTCACTTTTCTTTTTGTTTAAATCGTTGAATAAAATCTTCTTTCGCCTTTTCCCACTATTTCTATTTCATTACTTTGTCATTTTTCTTGTTTTTAATTAATATTGCTTGCTTTTTAAAATAAGTCGATTACTGAAGAACGCGTAGTTCTGAAGTCAAGCATATACACTACTTTGTTAATTAGGTAATTAGATTCTAATTATCTAATCTAATTAGATTACTTTTATATAGTTATATATTTTTTATTATCGAATCTAATTATAATTAGACTCTACGTTGTTTTAAGGTAATTTCAGTAAAAAAGGATTTTGAATTTCAATTAATTTCGTTACGTAAATTATTAAGAAACAAAATTGCTTTTTGTTCTTTTTAATTAATTTTCTTTCTAATGAGTAAAGATATAGTGCCACAAAAATGGCAAAATATTAAAGTGAGTTTTTGAAGAGTATTTTTCTATTTTACTTCCGTTATTTGTATGTATAGGAGGGAAGTCTAAGTTTTGCAGGCCTCTACCTTAATGAGGTATGCATTAAGCATCATCACTCTAAATAAACTTAGCTAAAGAACAATGTACCAAAAGATGGCCTTTCTTGTAACTAAATAAATGCTAATTAGCAAGGAAGGTTCATTTTCCGCCAAAACAGCTTTGAAACTGAAGAAATATATACGTAGGACAAAAGAAATGTAACTCAAATATGAAATAAAAACTGGTGTAAATAGAGGAAACATGTTAGCTTCTTCTCCGTCTTCTAATCCCCTATAATATGTCATTAAAAGAAGCTTGTATTACTGTATATATAAAAAGTAAAGGCCCTTGTTATAGGGTAGAGAGTCCTTTGTTTGTTATAGGGTAATGTGATATGAAGCCTCGGCCTCTTGTAAACTCTCTTATTTTCTCCTTTCACCGTGGAAATTATATTCGCAAGAAAGAGCCTCTTTAATGCACCGGCATTTCCATATTCAGTTAGCATACGATATCTTCTGTGTGTTTAAGAATACAGAGAAACAATTCCCCTTCTCATTCCCACTTTCTTCCCCACCCCCACCACCCCTACCACCCCCACCACCCCTACCGCCCCCACCACCCCTACCGCCCCCACCACCCCTACTTCAGTTTCAACCATACTTGTATTACTTTATCTAATGTCTGCTATTATTATTACAATTGTCTCGGGAAATTAACTTCTTAATAATGAAATTGTCATTTATGTGGAAATTTCTAAGAAAATTCTTCTCAATTCATTTACTCATTGCTCTCTGTTGAATAATATTGCAAAATTAAAAGTTGTTAAGCTTGAAATATATAGCTTTTTTTTAAAATACTATTCAACAGCTATGTATTATCATTATCATAAACGTCAACAACACAAAATCCTGTGTGACACAAATAACCAAACAGTTTAGAAATTTAAGCTGACATGTTTGAAACTGAGTGTGTGTGTGTGTGTGTGTGTGTGTGTGTGTGTGTGTGTGTGTGTGTGTGTGGGTGTGGGTGTGTGCGTATGTGTGTGTGTTTTAAACGTTTATTCCATATACATATATTACGTGCATGTAATTTCTGTTTATAATCTACATTAGCTACTCATATTAACAACATATTATCAAAGTAGAAGTCACTATTAGCAAAACGCTAAAGTCTTGACGAAATCTGTTCACTGACTAACGTTCTGGATAGCACTACATTCGTCTGTAATTATGTATCTTGCTTCAAGCACCTTCTGATAACGACTGGTCTATAGTTCTACAGTCCGAACATCGAGAAACTTAGCCACCTTTTGCGTCACTGAAAGGTAGACTATTTTAGGAAGTCTATAAAGATACAAAAGACACATGCAGCTTTAAAACTTTACACACCTTGCTTCATAAGTCTTACCATTCGAATACACCTCCCCAAGATGTGAAATCTGAAAGTAGCTGATGCTTCAAACCCATACTTATAGATATCTTATACAAACAATACACAGTAATACGATTAGGTTAAGTCTTTTGGCTAGTAGCCACTAATTCAAAAAATTCTTGAAAAAATAACTGTAATAAGTTCTATTTTTAAGCATCATAAAACGATATGACTGCTGTCTGAATATTATACAGTCCACATTTGATAATTTTGTCTCTAAAGACTGAGATTTTGCGTCCTGGAATCTATTGGAGAAGTCTATTAATACGTTAGGGCCCTTGTAGAACTAGTCATGTTTGCATGGTTTTTTAAAAACTTTACAACTTACCTGTCGATACAACTTCACCATTGCAATTAATACCAAGGATTCCCTTATTGAATATAGTGTAGAAACTATACTTGTCCTTGAAGAGTGGTAAGAATGTATGATTAGAGCTGTGCCCATGTGTGTAACAACGTCATCTACGTTTTTCTATAATATCTTGAGCGTGTCGACTTCTTAACTCTTTGAATTTGTTATTATTTTTCTTCTATCGCTTAATATTTTAATTAACGTGTTTGTATTGATATTTTCGGTAGTTGAACTTTTTTACATTTTAACTGTGGTTTAGTAACTGTATTACAGTATCGTTGCTATAGTGGAGTTTTCACATTCGTTTTTGCGAGAATGTCCCTTTTTAACTGTCTCCTATCTTCTCCGATATCAGGCTTTCTTTATCACACCATTGTTAATTACCTGAGAGTATTTTTTAACTCCAGTTAAACTCTTCTGTATTAAATGTAAGTAAAAGAATTTCTTTCATGTATAACTACTTGTTTTATTATCAAATCTAGCAGTATTCCTCAAGGAGTAAACGACCTTATTTTTAATATAGTCATCCAGGGTTGCCAGATTGGCCTTTTGGAGGCCAAATATCTCAAATTTGGCTCTATTCGAAGCAGTTTGGCCTTTAAAAATTTAATTTGGCCTTTTTAAAAATTTGGCCTTAAATTTGGCTCTCTACATTTTACGCATGGAATGGACATTGATTCTTATTGTTTAGAACAGAAACTGAAATATTAAATTACTTTTAAACTTATAATTCACAATACCGTCAATTTGTTCATTATTTTATTAAATTTGATGGTAATAGAGCTATAATTGAGCTTTTCTTCTATTGTTTTAGACATTCGTATGTTTCTCGTTCAGTTTGTGTTTTGTTTCGTTTCATTTTCCGTTACTTACTTTTGAGTAACCACTAACGGTTACGTTTTCAATGTGTAAGTGTAACAGTTCACGTGATGCTTGAGGTGAGTGTGGAGCAGTATAACGAAGTGTATTTTAGTTTACTTGAAATAAGTACTATAATTTAACTTAAAGATATTTTTTTACTTATTGCTGATCACCCTTCATAATGTCCAAGTGGAAAACTAATTATAGATAAATAAAATAGACTAGATTTATGTCTTTTTTTTCAAAATTCTTTATTGTTGAACTAATAATGGAAGGTTTTTATATAAATTAGATGTTAAAAAGTTAAATCTAAACTAGGATTGTGTCCATTTTTTCGTAACTTTAACAATTCTTTATTTTTGAACTAATAATGTAATTTTTTGATGTTAATATTATGTTTCGTGTATGTTGGAATGTTAAAACTACCCTAGGATTGCTAGTCAGTTTTTTTACATCAAGTGGCATTCCTATGAATACTTTGAAATTCTAATACTTTGCTAGTATAGATGCTTTAGTTAGGATTCGCACGTACCTCATAGATAATAAAATTTGCTGCAAAGACTTCATATGTACGTCACGAATGATAGAACTGCACAACATTCATAATTTGTATGTAAACAAAAGATGCCAAATCTGATGACGAAATCAACTACAACGATGTTCTTTGTGGTGATGATGAATAAAATGTAAGTACTTATTGTACAATTTCTTTAAATTTTATTAAAATAAGAGGTGATATTAGTTGTTATGCATTTGGCTCTTTTTTGGCTTTATTAATTTCAAAATTTGGCTTTAAATGTTTCTCATAGTCTGGCAACCCTGTAGTCATCTGTTCAGCCATAAACAGAGTTTCTCATCCCTTGATAAAACATTAAAACTTATTTTAATAAGTATCGTAAAAATAGTATATTATATATAATATATATGATAAAATATATATTATACATTATATACTATATCAATGATCAAACCACAATAAGAAAATGGGAAAACAAGACTAAGATCTTTCAACCGTAACAAGCGGTTTTTGTTAGAGTCTTGTTTTCCCATTTTCTTATTGTGGTTTGATCTTTGATTGTTATTTCACGTGTTTATGTGAAATCTTTTTATATACTATATATAACAAGATTTCACATAAACACGTGAAATAACAATCAATGATCACAAACCACAATATGAAATGGCGGGGAGGGGGGAAGACGAACATCTTTCAACCGTTACATGCGGTATTCATCAGAGTCAAAAACAGAACTGAGCTGGTCAGAGTCAAAAATCCAGTTAGGTTTTGACTCTGACGAAGACCGCTTGTTATGGTTGAAAGATCTTAGTCTTTATTTGTTTCATTTTGATATTGTGATTTGATCATTGATATATATTATATAAATAGTATAAAATAGAATAGTATATTATAGTATAGCTTAGTAGAAGATAAATGGTAGTAAGGGACAAAAATTGGTATTATATACTTGCATAAGTGCGTTTCATGAAGATAAGTTCAAATTAATTTTCAACAAGTGGAAATGATGAAAAAATCTTTCTCTTATTCTATTCTCCATCCTTCATTCATCCTTCTATTTGTATAAAACTTGCACTTGTTTTCTTCTATTTTCTATCTCTTTCTCTCTCCATTCTCTTCTCTTTCTCTCTCTTTATCTTTATATTTTTATTCTTTCCTTCTTTATTTTGTCTCTCTCTTTCAGTCACATTTTTATGTATGCAATTTTTCCTTCTCTTTTATTTACCTTTCCTTACTATCTTTTTTTCTGTCTCTCTATTTCTTTTAGTCTTTCGATTTCCACAAATTTCTATACCATTCTACGAAATCGAATTTCAGGGCTCCTAAATTCATACATGAAATGATGTTATATATCATTTCATATCAATAAAATGGTACATTATGATTATGTAATGTATGAGTCACATAGAAATGTTTACATTTTATCACATGAGTCAGCATTTGTGCCCTTAGGACAGCGCTAAGGGCAAGGTTCTAAATTAGTCCAAGACTAATTAACTAATTAACTTCATACTTGCCTTTATGAGAGAGTTTAGAGTTAGTGCATCTCACCTAAAACCCATATTGTATATTTATTCTTATACCCAGAAATAAGTTTGACAACACTTCAATACCTTTTTTTCCGAGAAAAAAATATGTTATACTAAAATTGTAAATTTTTTTCAAGCCATGTAATGTAATATATAATACACAATTAAAAGAAACGGTCCAGCTGACTTTTTTAAAATAAAATAAATTCAAAACGAAGGAAACACACAGAAAGACACAGACATAACTCACATCGATATTTCGACCATCGTCGTCATCAGGAGGTGCGAAGAGCGAAGAGTCCCGCAGGAAGACAGGGCGGTACTCAGGGAGTACCTCCTTCGCACCTCCTGATGACGACGATGGTCGAAATATCGATGTGAGTTATGTCTGTGTCTTTCTGTGTGTTTCCTTCGTTTTGTAATATTATATATATATATATATATATATATATATATATATATATATATATATATTTGGCTATACAATCTGTTAATAAAGTCAAATAGCAATGATAAATTGTTTTAGAATAATCTATTGCCATCAAAGTATATACTTTTATTTATAAGAACAAACTTTTTTACAAAAAGTTTTCCTTATATAATAATTAATGTAGTAAACCTTTGAAATAGCGCTGCCAATCTTAAAAGACAATTAAAATGAAAAAGAAGCCAAGTATTTAAATTATTTTTCTTAAGTCATCTGCTGTTGCGAAAACCCTGACCTGAGGGGAAACAATTTTAATTTAACTTGTACAAACTCGCTACAGTGGCTCATTACTAATTGGTAATTACTGTTTGAAGTTAAAATTTGCAAAACAAAAAGAGTTTGCCATTTTCTCTTTACCAATTATATTTTTGATATTTTAGAGTAAACTATAGTTCACTATATCTGCTATTGTAAGCAGATAATACAGACGTATCTGATTTTTTATTTTACTTTGCTAAGACGAAAAGAGATTGAGACAAGTGCACTCACTAATCAACTAAATATATATATATATATATACCATGATAAACGAAAAACGGTCCGGCAGGACAAATAACAATTAAAATAAGCAGTGACACATAAACAGAAACACAACAAAGACTCACTTTTTAATATTTCGACCGTAATGGCGGTCGTCCTCAGGAGAAGAAGTGAATTGACGGAGGGACGACAGTCAACTGAAGAACTCACTGGGTCAGGGCTAAAGCAGTGCTGCCGCAAAGGAGACAAATAAAAAAGGAACTAGGAAGTCGAGAGCAAAAATAAAAATGTTTTTGAAAGGTAGAAAAAGGTTAAGAAAAGAAAAAATAAAGAAAATATATAGAACAATTAAAAAAAAAATTAAAAAAAATAAATAAAAAATATTAAAAAATAAATAAATAAATAAATAAAAAACTAACGATTTAAATTCAAGCCAGGTTTCGAGCGTGCCCCCAGGAGCCAAATGTGGGCTTCCTCAGAAGCTTTTAAAGTAACTTGTCTGTTATCACTGGGGACTTGTTTAAGAACTTGGACTGTGAAACAACCCTATATATATATATATATATCAATGATCAAACCACAATAAGAAATGGGAAAACAAGACTAAGATCTTTCAACCGTAACAAGCGGTGTTCGTCAGAGTAAAAAACCTAACTGAGTTGAGAGTTTACAACCCAAACTCAGTTGGGTTTTTGACTCTGAAGAAGACCGCTTGTCACGGTTCAAAAATCTTAGTCTTGTTTTCCCATTTCTTATTGTAGTTTGATCATTGATTGTTATTTCACGTGTTTATGTGAAATCTTTTTATGTATACATATATACTAGTTCAAAATTCAAGAAGAGTAACACACGGAATAAAGAAACACACTTACAGACTCAAATTTACTGAAGTAGTAACTATATTAACAACGACCCGACTATACATCTCCTGTAGTGGTAACAATAGTTCAATATCATTACTCCTTTGGCTTTAGTAAATATTTATATTCTAATATTTACTATATATATTATACTTTACTAATAGTATATATATTATATACTACTATATATTATCTATATTAGATACTATAGTATCTAATACGACACTATCTCCCACTTTCAAGTATAGTATACTACAGTATGAGGGACACTCGAACTGTAGTATACTATACTTGAAAGTTCGTGGTTTCTGTCTGTACCTAGTCTAATACTACAGTATTACTATTATATTAGATACTATAGTATTAATGTCAAAGTAATAATGACACTGGACTATAGTTAACACTATAGCAGCTGTATAGTCGGGTCGTTTTTTTTCTTTTCATGAAACATTTTAGTTACATTTCTGAATTTCTTACTGTTTTTTAGACGTTTAGTATAGTATCTATTGAAACATATAACTTTACTCTTTTACGGGTATGAATAGTATTTTATGCTTTAGAATGATGGTAACTATAACAACAGCAGGTATAACAATAACTGCTATGAAAATACAAGGCTTTGTATTTTCCTACTTTAATCCCATTCTATACATATCAATAGCAACTACTGGTTTACTGCGCTGCTTAATGTGGGAGAGGGGCAGGTGTATTTGTGTATGGTAGATTCAACGCTCGTCATCTCATAGTTACATCCGATAAGCTTGTTTAATCAAACCTCAACTTGAAACAGTGGGGTAGAAAGAGGATCTGGGGGACGGCACGTGCTAGGGGGTGGAATTTTGGGGGTGTGAAAATAGAAAATAGAAAAAAATAGGGCATTAAAAGCTAACGACAAAATAGAAAAAATAAAGTAACAAAAAGCTTACAAAAAATCTGAAAGTTTATACCAACATGAGTTTTTAAGGTCATAATTATTTTTATGTTTAATGTGTGTAATACTGTTTTTTAAATGGATTTTTCAACTGTAATATTTGTAAAATTAAAAATAAATACATTTTAAATGTTTTTAAAACTATTTTTTTTATTGGTTGAAAGTTAGCTAGTTAATTTAATTTAAAAATTTTTTTATGATATGAATTTTTTTTTTAAAATCTTTGGTTTTCTCTGATGATGGCAGTATGTATACACGAGTATTTTAATAAGATGGACAGTCTGAAGACTAATAACGAAAATTAGATCCTTGGTTATAATTCCATGAAAATAAATATTTTGAGGGCTTTCTGGAATTTTAAAGGTTAACCGATTATCAATGGCTGTAGGGGGGCAAATCTTACGACTACTCAGGGAAGCAAAAATTGTTTCTACCCCACTGACTTGAAAACAATTTTTCAGAACTGAATTGACAAATTAATTAGTAAAATTTTGTTTCGTCAACATGAAACTAGAGTAAAAGTCGTTTACTTTTTTTTAAAAAAGTTTTTTTTTGTTGTTATCAGTTTTTCCAGCAATCTATGACTTTATAAAACGTCGTTGCATAATTACAGTTGTTGCAGTGTATTGATCCGGCAATCTGTGTCAGTCTCAAGGTGAGTATTAATAAGCCAAGTGGCAAATCATATATAAGTATAAACACAGTTTATTTGGAATATTATAGTTCCTTTTAAGCATGACCAAGTGAGGGAGGCGATTTTTTTTTTTTTTTTTAATATTTCATAATTAAAGGCGTGGTAGGGGTAATTTTTTCTTTAATTATAGCCGCTGTAGCGATTTCCCACTTATTCATCTGATATGGTTTAAGGGTGTGCGTGTGGCTTCCGTGTCGGTGGTTATTATGAAGAGAAGGGGGAATGCAAGGAGTAAAACAACCCCCTCAAAAACCAACCCCTCCACCCCACCTACCACCCCCAAAAACAACCCTCTTTGTCCAAAAACCTACACTCAGCTAGCTTCAAACTTTCCTCTCTTAAGTGCTTAGCCCTTTACAAATATTATCACAATTACAGAGGTTTAAGTATCCTTTGAAATTTCTTAATTGAAAAACTTTTGTTGTTTAGTGTTGAAGATATTGTTTTGTGAAACACGGATCACTACATTGGTCAGTAGAAACAAGAGACCGAATAGCTTAACAAAATTTTAAATATATATATATATATATACAAAAATGCATTAGAACTGAGTATCAAATAAGAATATTTTCAAAGTATAGTAAATACATGTAAAGACAACAATTAATAAAATAAAATATATTTTATAAATTGTATAAAAAAATTAAAGTATATCTAAATTAATAACAAATCGAAAATGAATCATTCGGTGGTGGCTAGACCAGATGGTGTCAGAACAGGGGTCTTATCAAACTGTTCTATGAACCTGCATTATGTAGCATCAATATAGGATGAGGTATTCAGTAAACGTCATTAATTAAACAAATTATTTAAATGCTTATTACTTCAATACTTTATTACTTTAAATGCTTATTACTTCAATACTTTATTACTTTAAATGCTTATTACTTCAATACTTTATTACTTTAAATGCTTATTACTTTAATACTTTATTACTTTAATACTTTATGACTTTAAATGCTTACTACTTTATTTAAATACTTATTATTATACTTATAATTTCATTATTTAAATACTGCAAGATGAAGTATTCAGTAAAATACCTATTTAGTAAGTCTTCAGTAAAGTATTCAGAAGTATACAGTAAAAGTATTCAGCTAAATAGTTCAATTATTTAAATCATTAGTTGTGCAATCCGTAAGTTCATTATTTAAATACTACAAGATGAAGTATTCAGTAAAATACGTATTCAGTGAGTCTTCAGTAAAGTATTTCTAACTCTTATAAATACTACACGTTGAACCACCTTAATCCGGTATTCTTTCATCCGGCAACACCTGTAATCCGGATAAATTTTTCTTTGTAATGTAACTTGGAATTACATCGTCTGAATGTTTGAGTGCTAGGTCCTCAAGGCGTGATAGTTGCATAGGTGTACCGTTCATATAATTTATTTCTTAATGTTCTATTTACTGTAGTTACTATCTTTACGTTCATTTTGTTTTGAATCTGTAGCTTTACTGCATGTCTTTGCCATTGTTAATTTTTACTCTGTTCTTCTCCATCTTACTTTATATTTTCTTTATTTTCCAGATGAACATTATTGTTGTACATGTACAGTTTCAATATTGTAACTATTTCGTTATATTATATAATTCTATAGCACTTACTGTTCATGATGAATTCTAGTTTATTTTCTTCAGAGTTTATCTGCTGTGTCTAACTGTAAAAATAAATCCAAAATTATTCTTTCATCATGTTTTTCTATATTCTTCACTATATAGAATACACAGTATGTATATTTTCTTGTAATACAACTATCAGATATCAAATCAATGTTATAGCAACACTTGTACAGCATAAAGCAGGGTAATTATATGTATATATGTAGAGGGTGTTTTGAGGACCACCTATAGCTCGGAATTTTCCATGGTCCGGTGGTTGCTGGATTAGGAAGGTTCAACCTGTAGTCATGAAAGGAAAATTATTTTAACATATTTACAGATGTTTATCTTTTTATGTTTCTAGAACTTGTGTTCTTTTTTTCTTTTCTTTTTTTTTTTAATCAATCTGTGTTTACGATAATCAATACCTTAACGATATCTACTTTTAAGAATATTTGGGTTGATTTACCTGAAAGTACCCATCATAATTGGCAAGGCCACCAAAGTCTGCAGTAATAACCTCTATGAATAATTCTTTTCACTATCCACGATTTATAGTTCTTGTCATTATGAAGTTTCCACATTGCACAGGCAAAGTGTTTAAAAAGTTTATACTTTGCACATAAATTCTGCTGATAGATGAGCCAATGAAATCAAATACTGATTCTGTTACCACTACAGACTAAAATACCAGGATTCATATTTGAAACAAATCCAATTTGCTTCCAGCCATAACATCCGCCTGAAATATAAATTGAAAGATTAATTGAACAGTAATTGGAGGATTGATTTCATTTTAACTTACTAAATCACTTCAACTGTTTTGGTACATTTCATTGTTTACAATTTGATATTTTTTTTCGTTTACAATAATAGCAGGGTATTATACAGATTCGTCGTGCCTCTTGAATGGTTGAATGCTCAACCGGTTTTGGAATATTCAATCTTCAAGTAAAATCAACTACGTGAGAACACGTTGAAACATCTGGGACAACGATTCACAAGGCATGACATGACAGATTTGTCTAATAATAGATTGTACTATGTTTATACGAGTATATCATAAACATAGTACTATACAATATGTTTATTTTATATTATAGTATATATATTGTTAAATAACGCCCCATATTTGGCTTGTATCTGTTTCTTACACAATTTCTCCGGTTTCCGGAATTCCTTCCTCGTCTCTTCATTAAAGCTATAAAGCTTATCACCAATATTGCTTAATCTATAAAGCCGACTGGTCTTCTGTCTAACGGAATTACAATGTTTCGAATGTACCACATTCATGATCAGGACAATAATGAGAATAACAGTAGGATTGTCAGTTTATATATATAGAAGGTGGATTAGTATTGGAATGTTTACAGGACATCGCACTTGTATCAGGAGCATTAAGGTAGTGTGGTTGGACTCACCTACTACCTTAGTCTGTCTGTTGGAAATGAAACGCTCTATGTAAGAAACTGATACAAGCCAAATATGGCGGGGTTATTTAACAATATATGTTTAAATGAAGGACTGTTTACAACTTTTATATTATAGTATAAACAATCGCTGTGGTACTAATAAAATGCTTGTATTAACATGATTTGACGTTGAATAGTTGAATGCACAACCGGTTTTGCAATTTTACATCTTCAAGTAGAATGCACTACGTGAGAACACAATGAAACGTCTGAGACAACGATTAACAAGGCATGACATGACGGATTTGTATAATAATAGGATGTACTATGTTTACATATTATAAACATATAACTAAGCAATATGTTTATTTTATATTATAACCAGCAGACCCTGCGAACTTCGTACCGCCAACTGTTAGTGGATGTCGTGTTACCTTTAGCATTTTTAACATGCATGTCATGTACATTTATATTTTGTACAAATTACTAAGTATATTTTGCTTAAGAAATATCTTGCCTAAAATATCTGCAAAAGATAAATCATAACATCCTATAATTGATTCCATGGTATATTAAACTATTAGAATATTGATGGTGAACTTTATCTTACCTCTTTATTACTTGTCGATATAAAAATTATTCTGTTAATATACTACTTTACTATAAGTAAAGTATAGTGATAGTGAAAAAATTTGATCTCGAGATTTTGACGAAATTACATGTTTTGAGGTCCCAAAAGTCGTTTTATGAAGTTTTCTCGATGATGTCTGTGTGTGTGTGTGTGGGTGGGTGGGTGAGTGTGTGAACATTGCTTGTTACCACGCTACGGTCCAGAATCTTTGATGAATCAAGTTGATATTTTACACAAAAATTTTCACAAAAATGGGCCTCAGAGGGAAGAAGATCCCTATAGTTTTTCGAAGAATTATTCATGACGGAAAAGTCACTTTTTTTGCTAAAAACCGTTTTTTTAGAAAACATTTTTTTCTCCTAAACTGATAACCCTAGAGTTTTGAAATGATTGTACATTGAGCTATTTTCATTACATTAAGTTTTGTCAAAAAATGGTCAAAGTAGAATGAATATTCGTGATAAGAGCGTGATTCGTCAATATGTTACCGTAAGATCTTGAGTTTGACTTTGCATTTTCAATTATAGCACCACGCGATGGCAGCGGGTTGACTGCTATGTCTTAACAAATCATACCCTTGAGAACACATGAGGTACACTAGTCTCTCATTCCATCACAAAAAAAAAAATCTTCCATTTACCTCGAAACTTTTCTCAAACAAACCATCTTTCCTTTATTATAATATGGGTTTAGATACCAATGAACAATTTATTTTTTGGCCACGTAAAACAAATAAATTTTTTTATATAGAAAAGAAAGAAAATCTACTTTTTATTGTTTCAAAGTTGGTATAAATAGAAATGATGGGAAACTGTTTAATATTGTAATGGCACAGCCACCCAAACTCATGTTTTCCTTTTAAGCTTATTTTTTTATATTTATATTATATTGTTATTATTATTATATTATATTATTTTTTTTAGTTTTTTGTTTAAGCATGTTTACTGAGAGACCAGTAGATGACTGTACGTACAGCTCGCCACCAATTTATTTAAGTTTCACCTGACTATCTTCTGATAGATATTGTATCTTATTTTACAAAAAATATATCTGAAATTTGAGCTATGCAGACAAAACCAAGTAGCGGTGGAGTTACATTGCAAACACCGGATATTTTCAACAAGAAAAATGCCGAAATGTTGACAGTAATGTTTTAGGACGTAAGCAGTAGTATAAACATGATATTAGGTCATTAATTGTGCATGAAATTATAAATTAAAGACAAGATAAATTTAATTTTTATGCCAAGTGTATTTCAGTGAATCATATGAGCATAGCAAAGGTATGGAAAAATGGTAAAAACCATTAGCATATGCACAATATCATGCCAAGGGTTGCATTTAACTAGGCATGGTCTACTATTTATTTAGATATTGCTTTTAGATGTAAGTTAATTTTCTTATTTTCTCTTAACCAGTAGAGGTCTTTTCAGATCTTTATTGGGTTTGTCACTGAATGCAAAATATACAAAGGACATCCTGTCGTTTACTAAAAAAAAAACTAAGAATGTCAGCTATAATTAAAACCACAGTACTAAGGATGTTAGCTATAATTAAAACCGCAGTACTAAGGATGTTAGCTATAATTAAAACCGCAGTACTAAGGATGTTAGCTACAATTAAAACCGCAATACTAAGGATGTTAGCTATAATTAAAACCGCAGTACTAAGAATGTCATCTATAATTAAAACCGCAACACTAAGGATGTTTTTATCGTTACAAAAAAAATGTACGCTTTTTTAATTATAGCCAATTATAGCTACATGCAAAGCTAATAAAATATATATTGTGAGTTTAATAATTAAAAAAACTAACAAATAGGCTATATCTGTAACTATGTGGTTTATTCTATAACCACAAGTTAGAATTATAACTATAGATATACTAAAGTCATTTTGTCATTTATTAAAAAAAAAACCTTTAAAATGCCATTCTTTCAATTGTTCTCATTTACTTTTGTAGTTTTTGAACTAGTTGCATGGTAAAGCGCTATAAAGCTGACTGGTCTTCTGTTTAACGGAATTACAAGAGCTCTTTGGATTTTGTATTATCCGAATTATTATTAATTTTTACTGTTAATATCATTCATTATTGTCAAAACATTTGTTTTTTTTTCATTACTTGTGCAATCTTTTATACTATACCATTTTATATTACACCATTATCTTTTATGGTGTGGTATTTACTTCTGATGGGGAATTTTAAATTATATATAAAAGGAAACGCGTTTCGTGTTTGTAACGTATTGTTAGTTTTGATTTTAAACTTTTTGTTTAGGTGTTTTTTGTATGGTAACGTAATTTTGTAATTCCCCATCGTTTGTTCTTTTTTTGAAAAAAACAATTTGCATTGTTTTTTGATAGTACCACTTATTGTTTTTTTTAACAACTACGCATATTCTGCGTAACAGATATGCAGGAATAGATTACACAATAACATCAATGCACATGAGCAAAGAATGAAACCCACTGGTTCAACTTTTCACTTTTTTTTTTTTATAAAGTATATTATTGTAATAGTAGATCCCTGGGCCATTTTCTCTTGAGTCGTCTTGGGGGATTCTGGGAAGGTGAGGAGGATGCAAGGATTCGTAAAAATGGATTTGGGTGAGAGGAAAGGTTGTTGTGAAATGACTTATAATGATCAGAGGCTAAGTTTTGGATGATTGGAATTTTTAGGTCTTTATGAAGGGTGTACTTTTTGCTATTATTAAATTTATTTATTTTTTTGTTATAATATTCACTATTTCTTTTATCTGTATACTTGTAACCACCAGCATTATGATGGAAAAGGTACCTGCATAGCTATTTCTCTCACTTGGGGTTGCGCGTACATTGAAAAGCACTTACAAAGAACATCGTAATCTCTGTAAAATTGAATTTTGCGTAAAAGATGTTGCATAAAACACGATTTAATCTCAACAGTGGTGCAGCGTTATCGATTGGGATTGTATTTTCACTTTTCAGTAGATACATATTTTACGTATCGCTTTTAACTGTATCTGACAGCCTCAACTGAGTCATATTCTAATTGCTAACTGGTTTTTTTCTTTAATTCATATTCCACTATGTATCTCTGCGAGATTTTAGTGAAATGAAATATGGGTTTCAACTAAAATAATCCATCAATATTATTGCCTTTCAATTAAAATATAACCATCACGCTTTATTTATATTTGCAACTTCAACCTACAGGTCAATGTGATTATCTTCATAATAAAACTAATTTATATATTGCTTTAAGTAATGATGATTTCTGTAAACAAATTGTTTTATAAATTACATTAATGCTATGGTATATAAAAGGTAATACCACGAGAATGTCAGTAATTTAAAGGAAATTCCGATGTTACTACTTTGTTACATCCTCGACTGGGTCAGCCTGCTGCTCATACCAGCTTTTACATATAAGTAAATTAAAATATCAATAGAATCCTGATTAGTTCAGAAATTCCTTAATACGCAGTGCTTACATTTTTAGGAAAGAAAGAAAATAGTTCAAAAATCTATGACTTTGAAAAACAAAGCTCTCGAAAACTTTCTTTTTTATTTATACCCCTTCTAAACACAAAAGACTTGAAGCCTTTTGTTCATTTCAAAAGGTCAAAGTGTGGTTTGTTTATGAACAAGCACCAGCTTTTAAACATATGTGAAGGATATTAAAAGAATTTAGTGCTTTTTTCTCAGGTTAGACGAGGTGTTGAGAAGTACGTTTAACAATTGTTTTCTCAATACATTTTTTTTACGTATTATTGTATTATTCAAATTCTTGTGTTTATTTATATTAAGAAGTTAGAATTTACAAATAGCATGTAGGATGAATTAGGATAGTCGGGAAGCTGCGGATTAGCACACACCACTCAATACTTTTTTCATGGATTTATAAATTTATGTGAAAACAAGACCGCTCATTCTTTGTATTTGTAAGTGATTTTAAACATTTTGATGTACCAGAGGCCTTTTTTTATTCTTTAAACCGATCACCTAGCGGCTGATAACGTCAGCTATTAACTGGCTTTTTGTTTGATAGGTGATTTTACAGATTCTACATTAGGAGTCATAAATTTTGCATATCTTCAGTGTATTTCGAGTAGGGGATCTTTAACGAGTACCTGATATCGTACAGGCTCGGAACCGACGGCTTTATGTCCTCTCCGAGAGACGACGTACTTAGATTTATTCATCTTCCACGTGAATAAATCGAGTGCCAGAGTGGGTATTGAACCCCGGACCTACCAGTTCTGAGGCAAGCACGTTGCCGCTAAGCTAACCTGGCCCCCTTCACGCATGAAAAAGTTAGCAAGTTCTCTGTCTATGGTTCAAACTTCCAATATACAGTACTAACAGAAAGCATTTGGGTGGGTTAGTAGTTTTGTTTAGAATGACTTTTAGTGTTCAGTAGGCTTTTACCAGCATAGATATTATCAGATGTTGATTTTAATAAGATTATTTTAAAGTTGACCGTGAACAAAGTTTCCTTTATTTGCAAAGGAGAGTAACTAATGGGTAATCACTTTATTCCTGCGAATTTATAACTACTCTTATTTATAAATACCACATTCTTGTTGTTGTTTAATATATATTGTAGCAGTTGAAGTAAAAAATATAGGTAAAAAGAGTGGTAACATTTTTTTGTCCGTTTCTAGCTACAAAGGTATGTGATAATGACTGGTTTAATTAAGAGAGCACATTGCGAAATGGAAGGGAAAAAACAAGGCAGAGCATACGGGATGAGGGGTTGACTGCGCTGACGTAAGGTCGTGCTTGCTCATTGAACTTTGTCACGCCAGAGGGTTGGCGGGGGTGTGTGGCAAAGCCACCCCCCCCTCGCAGTGCCCCATTTCAATTAACTTCCACCTTAAACCACTTCAATTATGACCATTTCTTTGTAAACTCGCCTCTTTTCTGTCTTCTTGCCTTTAGGTTTATTAAAGCCATGTCATTCCTGGTGACATCTGTCACGCTCAAGGCGCCCACACCGTGTCGACAAATAATTAAATAGCTTTTTCAACAGCCCGCTGTTTTATACCTTATTCCAAATAAATAATTACTTCTTTTTTTTTAATTATTGTGTGTGTGTGTGTGAGTGTTTTTTTCAGAAGAACCAAGTAGACCTATATGAATATTAACACTCTGCTGTTTGAAGTTAATAAAATGAAATTGAATTAAGAAATAACATATGAATTCTCGCAAAGCTACACTTAGCAATACGGTCTCAAATGACTCCCTTGAAACATATATTCATTCCGTGAATAAATAAATGAGATTTCAACCCTTTAACGCTCATGCCAATTTTTACATATGTGAATAATTTATTGCAACTATGAGGAGAATCCGTGTTGAGATTTTCATAAACTTGAATTTTCCTTGTGATATCCTGAATGGGTGTTTGCAAACTCTCCAAGTGGCACTGTTTGATGGATTCTTATGGAATTTGACATGGTAATGTAAATGTATGAGATAGATAAACTTAAGGCAATGTAATATCAGCTCTGCAGTGATTAATTGATAACGCATCAGGCTGCCCCTTCATCATTTACAATGACTCATCAATCATTTACTCCTTCATTGATTAATATAATTAGTCATTAAATGTCACTAATCTCAGTTACTAGTAGCTGTTTCTTTTCTCATTTATGATTGGTTTTATAATGGCTTTAATTATAGTATAGTTGAGTGTATACCACTCCAAAATTTTTTCTTTCCTGACCATAAAGTATTATAACTATGAATACATAACTAGATTTTTATAAGTAGACAGGTTTTGAAGATCCTTGAATACAGTTTATTTGATATTTCCTGAATATTTGCCGTATGAATATCTGCCAAGAATATTTCAATCACTTCGCAAGTCACACCCTTTGACAGATCATTATGACATTTGACATTAACCTTGGCATATGAAAGAGCTTCATTTTATTCTTCTTAGTCTGATCCATTATAATGCTTATTATAGTTCTTTTTGCTAAACGGTTATTAATTGGAACCAGTTCTTTTAGAGGTTTCACAAACTTTAAATTTCCTATCAAGTATTCTATTAATATGAATATTATATGATAAAGATTCCACAAACTTAGAATCTGAAGAGGTAATATGTCACTAAATATGTGCAGCTAGTACGCTTTATGTGTATGACCCATCAGATTCTGTTTTATATATATTCTAATTTTGTTATGATTGGACAAAATGTATGGATGTAGCCGCATTAATATATATGAAGTTATAATACCCCCCTAAAATCCCCCAAGACGACTCCAGAGACAATGACCAAGAGATTTACTGCTATAAATAATATATTACAATCAAGATACGAAGTGAAAAGTTGAACCAGCGCGTTTTATTCTTTACTCATTTGTATCAAAGTGTAACTCTTACTACATTTCTTGCTACTACGAGTAGATTGTTGGATATTCCTAAATCAAGATGTTAAAAAAAAAACAAAAAGAAAACACTATTTAGCGATAATTGGCGAGAGAAATCTATCAATATATAATATTGGAACAAACACAGTTACTGTCTCTAATTTTTGGTTGAACTGTCATCAGGAGAGTTTAGATAAGGACACCAAGCGCACTGCGAAGCGACGGTTGGAGACCAACAATGTTGTCACTCGCGTGCCCGGTTTAAGTAAGGTAAGAAAAATTGACTAAGAATAAGCCAAGAGATAAGAAATAAAAAGTGAAAATGAATAAAATTAGGAAATATAACTAATAAAAACTTAAAAGATAATAATGAAGAAAATTAAGAGAAAAATAATTGAAACAAAAGAAAATCCAGGAATATAAATAATAAGTACTTAAATAATAACAAAAATTATAATAAATAATAATAATAATAGGCTTATTCTTAGTTTATTTTTCTTACCTGACTTGAACCGGGCACGCGTGTGACAACACTGCTCGTCTCCAACCGCCGCTTCGCAAGTACGCTTGGTGTCCTTATCTAAACTCTCCAGATGACGGTTCAACAAAAATTAGAGACAGTAAGTGTGTTTGCTACTTTGTTCTGTGTTTGTGATTTACCGTGAAACGTTTATTATCCTTTTGGATCGTTTTCTTGTTTAAAATGTTTAATATGACGGATTTTAATACTTTTCTATCATTATGTAACTGTTCATTACATGTTATGTTTCATGTTTATATTCACTACATATGCAGAAAAAAGATAAATCATAAACTAAACATTTTTGTAAATGTCTACTGAGGTATAATTATATAATGTAAAACTGCGCGCATAAAAATGCAACGACCACAATGGCAAAGTTTAGTTTTGGATGGTAAACGTCAATGCGGAATATGTTTCAAGCATCAAGCACTAGTTTCAATGTTGTTTCACATTTGACTATCTCTGTAGCAGTTAAACAAACAGAAACACTGAATCGACTTCAAACCTTTGAGCCTACCTTCAGCAAAGTTGACATTTTGCTGGGCACAAAATATTGGGGTTGTTTTGATCATCATTTAAATTGAAAAGATATAATCAATGATTTATGATTATTCAATATCAAACGTAATCAGTAATCTGAGCCATTTTTCTAACATTTAGAAAACCAGAAAAATGGCTAACATTATTCGACCATTTTTTTATTTGTCACGTGATCTTCTTCAGTGTTTTACTGATTCTCATATATCATCAAAGGGACTCTGACGAAGCCTGCTTGTATTTGTTGAAAGATCTTAGTTATTTTTCTGATTTTCTTACTGATGTTTGACATTGTATTACATGCATTAACTACACTTTTTGTACAATAATGCTTTTTTTACAGTATAATAACACTTTTTTTTTGCTATAACAAGCAGTTTGTCGTGTTGAGTCAGTGTCATAGAATAATAATAATAATATAAAGTTGGCTCGGATAATGTATACAAGACATATTTTCCTATTATAATATTTTTAAAGTTCAAAACTGTACAATAATTTTACATAGTCATTATAAAATTGCTCGGTGATTAATGAGGAAGGCTGAATTGCCACTCTCCTTCTCAAAAAAAAAAAAAAAAAAAAAAAAAAAAAAAAAAAAAAAAAAACTTTTCAAATGAGAGCCAGTCATATACCAAGTGTCCACAAAATTGGGGTGTCTCCGCGTTATATGTATATGATGGTCAAAAACAAGCTATTTATGACTTGTTCATTTATTCTTTAAAACCTATGACTAGTCATATATTAGGATAATCTATTGCTTATTTCAATATGATTCATTGATAGTCTTTTTTTACATATTAGGAAAATATTCCTTCGTTAGAATTCCTTTAGTGCATTCCGCCCATAGTTTTCCCCATTGTATCACTGTCTGCCTAACTAGCCTTTTGCTTTGTGTAAGACGTGGGGGTATTTTTCGTACATAAGATCCAAGCTGTAGTCTTGTGCACTCTTTTTATCTCTAGCATCCTTCAAATCATTCCCAATGATTCCTACGTTAACTTTGACCTTTCAAAATATATTTATTTTCCCCAAATGGCAGCTAGTACGCTTTATGTGTATGACTCATCAGATTTTGTTCAAAATATTCTAATTTCGTTATGCTTGGATAAAATGTATGGATGTAGCTACATTAATATATATATATATATATATAAAGTTATAATACCCCCCTATAATCCCCCAAGACGACTGAAGGGACAATAACCAAATATTCTAACGTAGTGCAATCAGTTATTATATGGTATTGACTCATTGTATTGTAAAAAGGTAATGAAATGATTCCACAAATAAACATTTAATGGTATAAACAACCCGTTTCGAACACGTAGTGTTCTTCCTCAGGCATTAACTAAAAAATACAATGACACAAGAGAGTTATCTATAGTACAAAGTAAATATAGGTGGTAAATCTGGTGTCATTGTATTTTTTATTTAATGCCTGAGAAAGAACACTACGTGTTCGAAACGAGCTGTTTATACCATTACATTTTTATATGTCCAGACCATTTCATTAGTTTTTCACCCTACAATGTTTGAAATATTTTTTTTTAAAATTATCTTTGTTTTACTAGAAGTTGGAGTTACTTTGCTATCACTATTCATTCCAAAAGTATTTCTTTCTTACTGTGTTATGGAAGTTGATTTTTATTTTACCTCTTTATTTTGATATCTTGTATTTCTGATATATATGCATAAATAGCTGGAATGGAAGCCCCATGTGATAATGGTCACCTTGAGGGCTTCTTAAGTCGAACATATCACTCTTTCTTGGTGACAGAATAAAGCCTAAGTAAAACTCAAAAAATAGTTCCATTTTTTATTATTTTTAATTACGTTTTAAATCATTTAGCTCAGTTCCTGTTTTTTTATACCTTTTATACCTGTGTAATTTGATTTTAATTTATTATTTACTTTTTTTTTGGCTCTCCTCTCTTTTCGTTGTTGGCAGCACTTTTGCTGCACCATTTACGAAGGAATTTTTCAATATTCTTTCACACCTAGAGTGAAATCACATTTGACGACGACTATTTGTTTATATCAAAGTGAATTGTTATAGTTATTCCATTTTTTTTTGCTTTATATATATATATATATATATATATATATATATATATACGATCAAACCACAATATCAAATGGGGAAAAAAAGACTAAGATCTTTCAACCGTAACAAGCGGTTTTTATCAGAGTCAAAACCCAACTGACGAAGTTTTGAGTCTGACGAAGACCGCTTGTTACGGTTGCAAGATCTTAGTCTTGTTTTCCCATTTCTTATTGTGGTTTGATCATTGATTGTTATTTCACATGTTTATGTGAAATCTTGTTGTATATAAATATTGATAAAAGTATCGATTGTGGAATAGAAACAAAACTAAAGTTTATCAGGACTCGGTCAGTTCGTCAGGTTCAAATTAAACTCTCATTTAAGAAGAACTATGGATGTGATATGAGCCTATGAAAAAAGTTTTAAATAAAAACCAAAACTTTGGCAATGGGAGTTTAATTTGAACCTGAAGAACTGACCGAGTTCTGATAAACATTAGTTATATATATATATATGATCAAACCACAATAAGAAATGGGAAAACAAGACTAAGATCTTTCAACCCTAACAAGCGGTCTTCGTCAGAGTCAAAAACCCAACTGTAATATATATATATATATATATATATATATATATATATATATATATATATACAGTACAATGAGATATGTCCAATTCGTTTACAAAATAAAAAGTAAGTTAAATAAATCGAGTAAATTTGAATCACTTTTACAAGAAGTGAACATATTATGAAATTATTCGTAAATCAATTATTCAGTTGTTATATTATGATATCAAACAGTTAAAATCATTTTACTGATTATGAAAAACATTAAAGTCAGTAGTTGCAGATGAAATAAGGCCTAAAATTTGCGACTGGATTCTCTGCACAAACAATTTTCAGAGAGATATTGTCATATTTATCAAAGAAATGAAAACGTTGCAAATTTTGCTTCCGGAAACAACAGGAACAGTTGAAATTTTATCCAAATCGGCAGAATATAAAGTTTTATACAGGCCAGGTCCTGCGTTTTATTACGTCATTGAAAGGAATATTGGTTTTAAAGTAGGCCAATTGGTATTATTTGCTATACCATTGCCTTTGATGATATATTTTTCTGGCAAAAATGAGGCCTCACCTTTAATATCTTATAGTATCTTCTTTCGTAACACTAACAAATTATTTAAATGAAGGCAATGCACAAAAGTGTGAATGTGTGGGCCAGGCATGTGGTGACTTGCCAGTGACATTTCAGCGTCATTCTTCCCCACGATTTCTTTTAAATACTTCAAAAGACCCCGAACGTAAAGGTAGATTATTTTTAAAGCCACTTTATTATTTTGATATTTATTATTATTCGATAAAATCAGTTGAAAGATTAGTATTCCTCCTGCTTTATATAAATAGTTTATCTGGAACTATGAATTATACTAAACTACAAAACACAGCACCCGTTTACTTCTATTCATAAACATAAACCTAACAATAGCTTCATTTTAAGAATAATGTAATTTACGGTAAAAATATAGGGGCCTGGTTAGCTGAGTGGTTAAGTACTCTTTAACCGGTAGTCTGGGGTTCGATTCCCACCTGGTCCTCGATTTATTAACAGGAGAAGTGAATAAATCTGAGAATGTCATCCCTCGGAGAGAACGTTAAGCAGTCAGTCACGAGTACGATGTCAAGTACTCGTTAACGATCCCTACTCGAAATACACTTGAGTTAGGCAAATTTTAGGACTCAATATAGAATCTGTAGAATCACTGATTAAACAAAAAGACGGTAAACGGCTAAAGTTACCACCCGCTTGGGGATTGGTTTAAATATAAAAAGAAAATAACAATAGAATTATTATGAGGTTTTATTTAATTTACCAAGATTGACTTTTTATGAAAATTATTTTTATAGAATTTTTCTACTTATAAAGAAATATAAATGTCTGAACTGTTAATATTGTGGTTAGGAATACTATATGTGATCCACTTTACGTAGATCTGTCCTATATTGCTCGTAGACGGTTTGTAAGCATCCACAGTTATTTCCAGGCTAGCTCGTTTTTCTTGTTCTTTTGATTGCTTCAGGCTACAGAATACGTCAAGCCTGTTACTAATGATAAGAGCGTTTCTCCACAAGCCTTCTTTAAGATGACATTTGTATTCTTAGGTCACGTAGAGCTCCTGAATTCTCTCATGAAATACATTCCCCCCCACCCAATTTAGAAGTAAGAACTGATATGTAAAGTTAGCTACTCAGAACATACACAAAACAGAGAAATAACGAAAACTGATTTTTACAAAATTTCAGAATGTCATCCATTAGTGAGATGTGTGATTATTGCAGCAGGCTCTGTGCCTTATATATATATATATATGATTCGTTGAAATGCTGACCAATAGGAGAGTAGAGTTAGTAGGTCCATCCGTGCAGTTCAGTTACCCACTGCTTAGCAAAGCCTTCGTTATTCCGCCAATGGTTATAGAGGTATAGAGCATTTCAACGAATCATATTTCTTTCCCCGGACATCATAAATCACATCTGATGATGTGAGTTATGTCTGTGTCTTTCTGTGTGTTTCTTTCGTTTTGAATTTATTTTATTTAAAAAAGTCCGCTGGACCGTTTCTTTTAATTGGGGTATATATATATTCTAATGTAGTGCAATCAGTTATTATGTGGTATTTACTCATTTTAGGGTAAAAATCTAATGAAATAGTCTCCACGTATAAAAATTTAATGATATAAACAACGCGTTTCGAACATGTAGTGTTCTTCCTCAGGTATTAAAAATCGGTTGATTGCAAGGGCGCGACTAGCCGTTTTTTAATGCCTGAGGAAGAACACTACGTGTTCAAAACGCGTTGTTTATATCATTAAATTTTTATATGTGGAGACCATTTCATTAGATTTTTACCCTACAATGAATATATATATATATATATATATATATATATATATATATATATTCACTGATAAAACGAAATACGATCCAAACTGGACACAATACGAGTTCGAGATTAACAAAGAGCAACACACAAAGTAGGGAAACACACTTACAGACTCAAATTTTCGGGTAATCCGTCTTCAGGAGAAAAGAGAATGGGAGACCAAGCACGTTGTAGGCGCAACGGCAAGTAACCAACCCGGCAACCGCCAGTGCTGTCAACCATACCCGGTCTTAAAGTATAAAATTAGGAGAAGATATAAACAGAAGCTCAGATAAGCAGTACTGGTTGGGTAAAACTATAAGTAGGTGAAAAATTATAAACAATATAAGATAAAAACAAACTATAAGAAACAAAAATAATGATAGAGAAAAGAAGAAAAAATAAATAAATAAATAAAAATAAATACCATACAAAAAACTTGCATTGGTTGTTTTAGTAAATAAAAGGGTAAGTATGGGAAACTAGTTAAGAATAAGAATTTAGAAAAATAAAATAGGATAAAACAAACTAGTAGTAAGTGAAGAAGACAAAATAGATATACACAAAATATACGAGAGAGGAAAAAAGAAATAAGTACTAGAGAATAAAGAAACAATATAAGATAAAAACAAACTATAAGAAACAAAAATAATGATAGAGAAAAGAAGAAAAAATAAATAAATAAATAAAAATAAATACAATACAAAAAACTTGCATTGGTTGTTTTAGTAAATAAAAGGGTAAGTATGGGAAACTAGTTAAGAATAAGAATTTAGAAAAATAAAATAGGATAAAACAAACTAGTAGTAAGTGAAGAAGACAAAATAGATATACACAAAATATACGAAAGAGGAAAAAAGAAATAAGTACTAGAGAATAAAGAATACTGGAAAAAAAGTACAAAAAAAAAAAAGTACAAAAAATTATCTTTTAAGGTTAAGTCCAGGTGCACTGCGCGCCCCGAGCAACCAGATGTGAGCCTCCTCAGAGGCTCTAAGGGTCACGGTATTATCACCAGGGGAATCTGACGCAGAATCTGCACACTGAAGCAGTCGTTAAAAGACAGACCGTGGGATTTGGCGTGTATGGCGACAGGTAAATTGGAGTTGTTGTTAACGGAAGCTCTATGACCGTTCATACGGAGGCTGAGCTTGTTAGAGGACAGTCCTACGTAGAACGCATCACAACGAGTACAGTCCAATTTGTAAACACAATTTTTGGATGTACATGAGCAGTCCTTAGCAACAGGGAAGGACTGGTTATGGGAAGATGGAGTGAAGTGTGAAAGGGGGTTGAGAAGCGGACAGGTCAGGCACCCCCGCCTTTCGTAACTCTTAGCGCCCACAGACGGGTGGTTGACGCGCCTGGACGTCAAGTCTTTGTGGGAAAAGAGGTTGCCAAGGTTGGGGGAACGTCTATATGAGAGGCGGGGTTGGCTGGGGAAAATAGTCGACGTGGAAGGAGAAGAGGATAGGATGGGGAACAGATCTTTGATAATGCGTTTGAGACGCATATATATATATATCCACCTTAAAAACTTTGAGGTTTAGTTTTGAGAAACACAAATCAAAAAGAGATACTAGGACTCACATTTAATATTTCGACCCTTTTAATATAATGATATTTTAACGGTTGTCCTCAGGAGAGGAAGTTGACTCGCGGGAAGCTGAAAGTCAAGTCATATATATATATATATATATATATATATATATATATATAGAAAACAAGAATTCACTTAAACATGTGAAATAACAATCAATGATGAAACCACAATATGAAAGGGGAAAAAAGACTATGATCTTTCAAACGTAACAATCGGTCTTCGTCAGTTGGGTTTTTGACTCTAACGAAGACCGCTAGTTACGTTTGAAAGATCTTAATCCTTTTCCTTTTTCATATTGTAGTTTGATCATTTATATATATATATTGAGTTGACTGTCGTCCATCTGTCAATTCACTTCTTCTCCTGAGGGCGACCGCCATACCCGGTCAAAATTTTGAAATGTGAATCGTTGTTATGTTTCTTTCTGTGTGTTACAGTTTATTTTAAGTATATATATATATATATGAGTAGTTATTTTTTCTTTTAAAATCAAAATGAACAATATTATTTTATTTCAAAACTTCTGCGCAGTTATTTGTCTTATAGAATGACTATCTCTAGTCAGGAGCGTGCCATGCAGTTTGTTTTGCGTAATTTAACAAAGGATTGATTCTTCATCACATATAGTCGTAAGCATATGTTAACAAAAAGAAAGTAATAAAAAATGAGTAGTTAATGATAATTTCTTATTATTATTTGCTTTTACAACTTTATATTTAATTTACTTGATCGATATGTATCATTTAATTTAGAGATATTTGACTTCTACCTTCTTGTTTATCTTGTTTCTCTGTAAAAGTCAGAAAGCTTTGGTACTTTTTTGTAGTTCTCTTTGAAGTTGTTGTTATGTTGTTTTTTTTTTGTTGGAAAATATGTTTACTGTCATTATAAATACTTTATTAAGATATTTAATGATTTGAATAGTTTTAAATTGTAATTAGACATAGTAATTACTTAATACCTGAAGGTAAATACATTTTTGGTTGTTTATATAATAAAATAACATCTGGTTATTAACAATTAAGATAGGAAGGCATTAGATAAAGGGAAAGCAAGTGGAATAAGAGGTAAGTGGCCATTAGGCGGAGCAAGGAAGTGACAGAGGGTGAGCGCTTCCCCTGCGAGCCTCGCACTCTAATTGCCTTGACACGTGATATATTGGGCTAATATCAAACCAAACAAAGGCCAAGACACAAGCAAATTATCTTCAACAAACGGCAGACTACATTTTAAATACAAAAAAAAACACAGCAACCTTCACCTTTTCCTTAGCTATGGAAATTAATTTCATGTATGAGTGAAATATGTAAATTTTCGATCGTTAGGAAAGAGTTAGTGGAGTTAATAAAGACAGGGGATGGAAGCGTTAAAAACTTTCGGCGCTGGCTCCTTCCTTAATCAGAATTTAATGTTTCATTAAAATTAGTTTTTTTTTTAAACATCTTGAAGAAAGGCCTCAACACATTTATAATGAAGGGAGCTGAGAGTTTCATTAATATAACAGCTATAGCTCTCTCCTTCACTGCGTGCACCACTAGTTCACTCTTCGAATACTTTATTTTGTATAAGAGGTATTGGGGACTAGGTTAGCTCAGTGGCAACGTGCTCGCCTCTGAACTAGTAGGTCAGTGGTTCGATACTCACTGTGTGGGAGTGGGAGATCTGAATACATCGTCGATCTGAGGGGGACACATTAAGAAGCCATCTGACTCCGAGCATTTACAATGTAAGGGGGTACACCCGTTAAAGGTGTTCCCACTCTGTATATACACTTGAGTTTAAGTAAATTTAAGACTTTCAATGTAGAATCAATCTTCTTTTTGTGGAATTTTTGGTCCCTGTGTGTTATCTTGTGGGGATACCACTGCCTTATATTGTTCTTATGAAAAGTGTTTATGATGTGAACAGTTTTTTTAAAATACTCTTATATTTTGGAATACAACAGTACCTTTGAGGAAAAGTGTGATTTGTCAGGAAGTTAGCTCCTGAAGAAGTTCCAGAATAATAAAGTTGTTAAAAAAAACTATATTAAATTGGCTCAAATATCAATATAATGTGTTGTTTGCAGTCAGCATAAAAAAACTGGCAACCTGTTGGGATCAGGGAATATTTTCTATTGGGGAATATACCGAAAAGTTGAAAAAGTTCTGAAATATAGAATTAAATGGTTTTTGTTTTCAGATTAATTTGTCTATTTAGTTATCGATTGGTAAACGCAGAAATAATGTGATATGAGTTATTGATATTAGGGACCTGACATATATAGATCTGAGAGCTTTAAGGTGTATAGAGGCAAAGAGAATGACTTTCGTAAGTATCATAGTGAGTGTGTTTGATTCCCATTACAGAGTAGTCAAATATATGTGTTATTCACAGACTGTACAAACTATCTATCAAGCAACTTCTTACACCCGTCTGAAATGGCTTTTATTTCCCTCAGTGTGTGTTAGTGTGTAGCCAGCCGGCTTTATTTAAACCGAAAGCGACCAAAAGTTTTAAAAGCTGTCATCGCTCTTCATTCGGACTTGTGGAATAGTCTCGTGTTGATGGTTGACGGCCGGCTCAATAATGGATGGCTCTCTGTTAAACACTGCTCTTTATCATTACACCTCCTTCCAAGAAATAACCGACTTGCAACACTTCACCAATAATAAACAAACTACCTCTGAGATATTACATTCTTCTTCCAAGAATATCAAATTTAAAAAAAGTATTTTTAATATTCACGATTAGTTCAATAATCAATAGATAAGAAACCGATCTTAAAATATGGCAAATATTATTAAAAAAAAAACATTGAAAATATAATTTTTAGTCTTATTTATTATTAAAAATACTTCATTAAAGCGCTTCAAAGAAGTAACCAATATGCAACACTTCAGCAGTAATAAACAAACTGCTTATTAGATTTAAAATATACATTCTTCTTCCAAGAATTTCAAATTTCAGATACTTGAATGTTAAAAAATTATTTTAACATTAATGATTAGTTCTGTCATCAATACTTAAGAAACCACTTTTAAAATATGACAAATAATATAAAAAGTTATATTAAAAATACATATTTCTTAATAACTAATTTGACTTGAAGAAAGGAGACTCCTGGACGAACCACAGGGCTTCAGTATACCAGTGAGGCTAAAATAAAATATACGTAGTTCCTTAGTTCTCGGACGTAATCCGTTTCGAAACCAGGTTCAAAAACCGATTCGTTCGAATTCTGAATCAATTTTATCTATAAGGTATATCACTTTTCCTTTAAATCCTTTTTCACAGCTGGGGTAAACACCTCATGTATTCACTCAGTAAAAAATTCTCTAATTAACCATGGTTATCCATTCGATCTCCTTAAAACTGGCAACATACTCTTGATAACACTCTTTACCTTGAAAGTACTTGGATTTTCAGAGTGGTAGATAAGAAGAAGTTTAATTTTCAAATCCCCATTTGCATTTCAAATTCTGTGGCCTGTTCGAATACTGAATTTTATTTGAATTCCGATGCAAAAATGCATCAAATTTTTGGTTCAAATTCCGAATTGTACGATGTCCGAGACTTAAGAAAACGGATGTTCTCGAATGTACCGAAGGAAAAACTAAAAATAGAAATGTTTCTAATTGTGAGTTACATATAATGTATAGGTATAAACATTTTATTTTTGATTTCAAGGCAGTCAAATAATTGCGGAAGAACACTAGGACCAGGTGAAAGGTCATCGCTACAGCTGGTCTCTTTTATTATGTCATCACACACTCCAGTACCTGCTCGTACCTTCACACTGCCAGTTCAGTCAGTTACCTTTAAACTTTACTTATGATATTCTCCATGATTATTTTTTCAATATTCTTTTTTTTTTTTTTTTTGAAAAGTTATATTTATGAATTTAGTCAGGTTAGCGGCAAAAGCTTGGTGATGGGTTATGAAATTGGAAAGCACATTTATTACAATAGTCTTAACATGTTAAGCTATATTTTGTTTATTATTTTTAATTGATGACTGCCAAACATTAAGAACATTGGATTACTGTATAAATTATAATATTGTGGCTAAAATTTTTTGAGAATTAGTGACAAACAAGCGAAAAGTTTTATGTCAATTACAGGTAATCAGAAAGGAGGTGTTCAATTCATAGGCTGCTTCAAACTTATGTATGTATAAGTTAAAAATCACAATTAAACACGTGATGTGTTTATCAATGAAGTCTAAACCACAAGGAAAAAGACAAAAATGCTCTGAGGCCTTGTGATTAACTGGAATAAAGCAAATGAATTAATATTTTTGTCTTCGGAAAGAAGAAGAAATATTGTGGAAAGTGCACTCATAAAGAACTTTTATGAGATATTAAAGAACAATAGCCTAGGACTTTATAAATTGGATGAAGTTTTGATTAGCAGAATAGTTAAACAGATGAAGACTTCTTCATCATTAAACACATTCAGGGTTACTAACAATTCTAGATACTTCAATCAACCAGGTTAACAAGTATTTACTATTTTTTAGTTCACTTGCTCTCTGACGATGTGTTAACGAAAGGCCTTAGAGCATTGTTTCCAAATTAGTTTCATTGTGGTAAATTAATCCATATATATATATATATATATATATAATATATATTGATAACATATATTTTAAATATAAAATAAATATTGGGTTTGTATATATATATATATATATATATATATATAAAAATTTGAAAGCCTTCATTTAAACATTATTGTTAAATAACGCCCCATATTTGACTTGTATCTGTTTTCTATATAATTTCTCCAAGTTTCTAATTTCGTTCCTCCTCTCGTCATTAAAACTGTAAAGCTTATCACTTATATTACTAGTCGAATTGTTTCGAGTGGTACCACATTCATCAGGACAATAATGAGTATATTAGTGGGTTAGTGAGTTTATATGTATACAAGGTGCAATTATACAGGAGTGTTGACTGGTCAAAGTTGTAGACATTTTCAGGGCTACATCAATAATTAAAATCAAGAAATTCATTACAATAACAAGAAAAAAAATATAAGTTACATTCATATTCATATAATTTAACGTATATATTTTTTTCATGTTTTTGTTATTAATTTCTGCTTTGATGTATCTCTGAAGATGTCTACAAATAGAGACGAAACGTCGCCTTAAAGGTGTTTTACTTTTTTGACGTTGGACCAAACCTTTTTAAACTTATCACATATCGTAATAACAAGTTGAGCGAGTGTTATAATTAGAAATGACTTGCAGCTTAAGACGAAAATTCAAAGAATTAACTTGTCATAGTGACTTAAATGCAACATTGATAACTGAGAATTTCTTTCATTAAACTTCATTGCTTCAACGACTACTACGTTATCTCGAAAGCTGCACCTGCTTATGTATCTAAAGTGCAAACGCTCTCAAGTACATCAATGTAAACAACCAAACATAGTTGTCAAATGTTAACAAGTCACTCTAAGAAAGCTCATGAAGAAAATTACGTTACTTATTTCCAAATAATTTAAGATTTTAATATCCCAGAAAACGTGGTAGGATGAAATTTAAGATGTAACCAGCGCTGTTGAAGCTCTGCAGTAGAGGAAATGTAAGACCTTCGAAGGATGTCAACACTCCAACTTCAAACCAGCCTGTGAAATCTGTTTAGAATGTTTACTGAATTAGTGTAATTTAACTTTATGGCTTTTTTTGGATTAATTATTGTTAAGTACAGTAAAATTGATAATTCTGAAGAGGGTGTGGGAAACACCCAAAACACTAAAAATTAAATTTGAAAAAGTATGGTGATCTAATCTATGATTTGAACAACCTTGAATTGAAGAAAAGGTTTGGAAGTTTGAAAAAGATTCAACAAAGCTAAGTAAAGTGAAGTTGGACATTTTTAAATATATGTATTCAAGAAGGACTCCTTCCAACTTTTACGAATATATATATATACATATATATATAACTTTAAATTACACAAAGCACGACACAGATAAAAGAATAAAAACACTTACAGAATTCAATATTTCGAACTGTTGTTCGTCCTCTCTTCTAGTCTACTCCTGATGACGAAAAACAGTTCGAAATATTGAATTCTGTAAGTGTTTTATTCTTTTTTCTGTGTCGTGCTTTGTGTAATTTAAAG
>JAPFBL010000205.1:507500-686688 GCA_026182355.1 Hermatobates lingyangjiaoensis
ATTCAGAAACCTCGAGAAACTGGTGAAGAAAATGACATCAGTAAAATATGGTCAGGTATTCAACTCTCTCTCTCTCTCTCTCTCTATATATATATATATATATAAAGGTTTCACATAAACACGTGAAATAACAATCAATGATCAAACCACAATAAGAAATGGGAAAACAAGTCTAAGATCTTTCAACCGTAACAAGCGGTCTTCGTCAGAGTCAAAAACCCAACTGAGTTGGTTTCAGTTGGGTTTTTGACTCTGACGAAGACCGCTTGTTACGGTTGAAAGATCTTAGTCTTGTTTTCCCATTTCTTATTGTGGTTTGATCATTTTATATATATATATATATATATAATTCAATAATTTATCAACCGTTTGATAGAATAGATGTGTTATTTAATCGCGATTCGATCAGTTTCTAAGTTCAAAAATCAAATTCTCTTTGTGGATGTTCCTGTTTTATTTAAAACCTTTTTCAGAGGAAGAAGTAAGAATTTTTTTAATAAGAAAATTATATTAAGATTATCTAAACGAACTAGCAATGTTTACTAGTCAAAGTTTTCGACTAGTTTCTTATTCAAAGAATTATTAAATGTGCCTTTAAAATATTTGTATTTCATCTGGATACTCAGGGAAAATCATAGTATGTAAGAAAGAAAATTAATCTCCTATTTAGATTTAACTAGAAGACGTGTCCGTCTTCGACGGAAATCAGAAATGGTACGTGGCATTTCAAAATATTTATAGGAAAAAAATATATTTGTTAACACAGGGTTAAGTAAGCTTGATTAATTGAAGTGGTGAGAATGGCTCTTAATAAAGCCAGTTATTCTGAATATATGGCAGATCTTAAACTTCGGGAAACACCTTGTCAATTATCTCTTGCTGGGAGCTTAAATGCAAATGAAATTGAAATCAACTAACAATACCTACTTGCTATATCTGTATATTTTCATAATAAACATGTCTGTTAAGTTAGCCAAAGTTAGCTTAAAAGTCCATAACTTCCCTTCTACAAGGAATGTTCAATCCATTTAAAGCATAGATTTTAAGTTAGACATACTTTTATAATTTCAACTTCCTATACTGTATGGTGGCTGAGTTTACTAGTGACAAAATTTTGCGGACAAACTGACAGACAGACAGGAATTTTTCTATGGTTAGATTCGGTTTCTCTAATGTATGAAACATAAAGAAAACTTGAAATGAATTAGTTATAAGCAATGTACAGAAAAAAAACCTTTCTTTTATTTATATAAATATGACAAACTTTAACGCTAAACATATGAAATGAAAATCAATATCTAAACTACAGCAAGGAAATCAAAAATTTGAATAAGATTTTTCAAGCAAACATGTGGTTTTCACCTTTCTCACCCAGGAGTTCTTAGTCTCATTTCTGGATATATGACCGGTGTTTATATGTTAGTATATAAGTTAATTTGGGCGAGAGAGAAATTCGAGTTTTAAAAAAAAGTAACAAGTAAGATTTTTATTAGTTGAGCACGTGACACAGACTGGTCCTCTCCGCGAGCCTTGATGAAATCTGTGTGTCAAGAAAGACTCTGACCTCCGAGAGCTTTCCGGCGATAGAGCCACGGCTAACTTATATACCTCTAGATATCTTACTGTTCTCTATATGTTGCTATATACTGAAAAAATGAAACACAAATAATAACAGAATATTATTATTACTTCTTTCAAATATTTCAATCTCTTAATGTTCGTCATCAGGAGAAGAAGCACTATGAGATGGTACTATTCGGCTGAATAGTTTCACAGAATATAAGACAAGCGCAAATTGACAACAACGAACATTTTTTTCGTTAAAATAATAGAAGAAGTAATGCTGCAAATATTTTGTATTAATATTAAGTGGATTTTCTGCTGTATACAATGTTGAATATTTTAGATTTTTAATAAAATATTGTTGTTTTTTTTTCTTATTTACTATAACTGTATTGGTATTAGATGTGAGGGCAGATTATGGTATGATTGCCCGTGATATGTATTGTATTGGAGAAACAAGTAGAGAATCAAACAATGGGAATCTTACAAAGAATAATAAAGGGTATTAATTATTTGGAATTAATTAAGGAGAATTTTTTTTTTTTTGAAAGGATCCATGAGAAAATTAAAAGCAAAAAAGCAGAAGGGTGTTTGTAAAGATATTATTTCGTTAAAAGAATTGAAATAAACGGCTCGGTGTTTGCTGCCAGTTGCCTAATGGCCTCATTTAGTTACTTGTGAACCAGTCACGAACTATGCTCCCCCCCCTAATTAATACCTTCATCAGGCAGGCGCTTGTTTAATGAGACCCCCTTTGCGCAGACACACTCTCCGCAAATCCATTGACTTCTCAACAACAGGTAATAGAGCTCCTTTCCCTGTGTCTAAATCCAAACGCCCAAACTTCCTTCCTCTATTTCTTCTTTTTTTTTTCTCTTCAATACTTCTTTATCTAATCGTTAAAACTTCTCTTTTACGTCCCCCCCCCTTTTTTTTTTAAAGATATTCTAAATTCAAACGATTTCTAGTGATTATCATTAAACCAATGCAATCCTAAACATTTATTCTTGACTTTCCTCTTGTTTTTAACTATCCATCAAATAAGGCAACTTTATTATTGTGGATAGCTTTAATAAAACTAATAATCCATTAGATAGTCTTAGCGTTATTTTAGTATTACAGAACATTTCTTATTTAGATAACCTGATGAAGTTGGCCTATTGATTCAGTTTAGTTAATGCAAAATTAATAAGGATTGAAACCACTACTCTATGCTAAAACTAATCTCGCATTGGCAGCTTTATTAAAAAAAATTTTTTTTTTTTCGCCTATAAAGAGAGAAATAAACATCTACACAAACAGATAATAACAAATTAGATGAATAAATAAAAGTGAAAATGAAAAAAATATTACAATTATATTACTTGAATTATAAAAAAAATGAATCATAAATTAAACGGTATGACAAATTGAAACTGGCATTTAATTAAAAACAATCCTAGAAAGGTAATTAGATATTGTGAGTGTGTGTATTTTTTCTTGTTCTTCAATAGTTTTAAGGATCTGTTTATTTATATTATGAGTTGAATAATAAACAACAACCTTTGAACTCCTACAAGTGTAGATATTAGATATAAAGTGCTTAAACAAATTCTAATTAATAAATTTCTTTTAGAATTAATTCTAAAGGAGTTATTTCAATAATAACCTTGCTTGTTATTTCAGTTCAGTGTCACGTGTTCATTCAGACTTTAGTTAATGTTAAAATCCACAGACTCATTTTCTTTGTAAAATAATTTGTAATGTAATACTTAGTTTTTCTGTTTCAAAATTTATACTTCTGCCTATGAAAAAGGTTTTAAATAAAAACCGAAACTTTAGCAATGAGTTTAATTTGAACCTGAAGAACTGACCGAGTCCCGATTAATTTTAGTTTTGTTTCTATTCCACGGTTGATACTTTTATCAAAATATATATATATATATATATATAAATGTCTCCAACCATCGCTTTGCAAGTGCGCTTGGTGTCCCTATCTCTACTCTCCTGATGACAGGTTGACCAAAAATTAGAGACTATAAGTGTGTTCGTATTTTTACTCTGTGTTTATAGTTTACCGTGAAACATTTGTTGTCCTTTGTGAATAGTTTTCCTGTTGATTATATATATATATATATATATATATATATATTAGTATACTTCGGTAGCAGTCCTTCGGATATGCATGCTTTCCTGAACACGACAGAGTAGTTCCTGTCTATAAGTTTCTTCTCAAGACCTTCGATTTGCCTAAAAGCAGCTTTTTCGGTGTTAGAACAACGGTTGAGGGTGATCGAAACGCGTCGACTACAATTGCTGACCTCCTGAACCGTTGTTCTAACAACGAAAAAGCTGTTTTTAGGCAAATCGAAGGTCTTGAGAAGAAACTTATAGACAGGAAATACTCTGTCGTGTTAAACAAAGCATGCATATATATATATATATATATTAGTGTATATTGGCAGCAGATTCTCTTGTAAACATATTTTATTAAAGTAGACGGCAGCTTCTGCATTTACGACTTTTTTGCTCGTGTTTTCTAGTTTTCGAACTAGTTTTTTCTGGTAGGGAGTGATTTCGTGGAGGAGTTGTCCCAGAGACATCAAAGAAATAATTTTGTAGCTTAGTCAATAATATTATATTTTTATACTTATACAAGTATTATTTTTATTTTTATTATTATTTATTTTTATACAATTTTATTGTATACTTATTTATTTTATACTTATTTTATTTTTATACAAGTATAAAAATATAATATTATTGATTAAGCTACAAAATTATTTCTTTGATGTCTCTGGGACAACTCCTCCACGAAATCACTCCCTACCAGAAAAAACTAGTTCGAAAACTAGAAAACCACGAGCAAAAAAGTCGTAAATGCGGAAGCTGCCGTCTACTTTAATAATATATATATTAGCATATTTTGGTAGCAGTTCTTCTGATATATATGGTTTGTTGAATACGACCGTATATCTTCTGTTAATAAATTTCTTTTCATTAACTTCAAGTGGCCCGTGTATTGATTTTTCGTTTGAAAAAAAATAACGATACGTTGGTAAACTAAGTGTACACTTATATATATATATATCTTATAATCATTACGATTTTTTTTTACTATTAGTCGAGCGGTATGTTTTAACATGTACCAAATAAAAGAAGTCTGAATAGCAGGAATATATATAAAAAAAAAAAGGAAAAAAAGGCGAGTGAGAAAAAGCGTGTTGGTGGCTGATGAGAGACACAAGCGGCACGACATTTGTCACTATGTAGAAGCCTTTAAATGTTACATGAAGGCTTGCCTGCCTGCTTTCTTTGCGGTAGTCGGAGTTCTAGGCAATATTCACCTCCCCTGCCTGCCCCTTCATTGCCCCCTATCCTCTTCACAGAGGCCCTTCACCCAAACACCACGCCCTTCCCTTCCATCCTCTTCTGAATTATTAACCGACAACGAGGATCGCCACCGGCTCGAGAATTATAGGCGTCGAATACCAGCCGAGTTCGACCCGTCCATGAATTATTACTCTATTCTATTTGCAAACCCTCCCACTTTGCAGTCACAATCAAAAATTCCCTTCTCAAATGGAGCAAATATTTCTTTTAGTCAAACTCATGAAAACTAAACAATTTCATATATCTATTTTTGTAAGCAGTTTAATAAATTTGTCGTTTCTTTATTAAATCTGCTATTAAAATCACATTTAAAATAATTTATAAATTTTTTATACACATGATTACCGCCTGAATCTATTGCATATATATATGTATATAAAAATATTTCACATAAACACGTGAAATAACAATCAATGATCAAACCACAATAAGAAAATGGGAAAGATCTTAGTCTTGCTTTCCCAATTTTCTTATTGTGGTTTGATCATATATATATATGATATATATATATATATATATATATATATATATATATATATATACAAAAATAAAATTTATCGGGACTCGGTCAGTTCTTAAGGTTCAAATTAAACTCTCATTGTCAACGTTTCGGTTTTTATTTGAAACCTTTTTCATAGGCAGAAGTGTAAATTTTGAAACAGAAAAACTAAGTATTACATTACAAATTATTTTTTTCATAGGCATAAGTATAAATTTTGAAACAATAATAATTTATAGTATAATACTTAGGGGTCAGGTTAGCTCAGTGGTTACGTGCTCGCCTCTGAACTGATAGGACCGGGGTTCGATCCCCACCTGGCCCTCGATTTATTCATGCGGGAGGTGAATAAATCTGAGCACGTCGTCCCTCGGAGAAGGGTTAAACTGAGTTAAACTGTCGGTCCCGAGCCTGTACGATGTCAGGTACTCGTTAAAGATCCATACTCTAAATACACTTGAGTTAGGCTAAATTTAAGACTCCCAGTGTAGAATCAATCTTCATTGTGTGGTATCACAAAGGGCCAATGCTCGGCCTAAGTGTGTTCCCTTGTGGGACTGCCCCTGCAATCTAACCTAACCTAGTGTAATACTTAGTTTTTCTGTTTCAAAATTTATACTTCTGCCTATGGAAAAGGTTTTAAATAAAAACCAAAACGTTGGGAATGAGAGTTTAATTTGAACCTAAAGAACTGATCTTTGTCATGATAAATTTTAATTTTCTTTCAATTTCACAGTTGTTACTTTTGTCAATATATATATATATATGATCAAACCACAATAAGAAATGGGGAAACAAGACTAAGATCTTTCAACAGTAACAACGGTTTAAAGATCTTAGTCTTGTTTTCCCATTTCTTATTGTGGTTTGATTATTGATTGTTATTTCACGTGTTTATGTGAAATCTTTATATATATATATATATATATATATATATATATATATATATATAAACTACTTACTTTATAGCACATACTGTATGTCATAGTTAACTTTTCTAACTTTTTTGATAAAAATCATGTTCTACTGTTATAGAAAGATAAAGACGAAGGAAGTTTTTAAAATTTTACTGATATATTGAAATAAATCAATTATGGCGAATGCCGTAACGTAGAGGGTTGTTTTATGGTATAACGTGTCGTAAGTAGCGATGTTCGAGGATATTGGATTTATAATAGTCTACTGAAAGTTACTACTATGCAGGATATTGTCGTAACTTAACTTTTTCACCATACCTTGTCATAACTTAACGTGATGTAGGATATTCTGTTATATAATAGACTATTGTAAGTTACCATCTTTAATTTACTGTGCTGTATGTATTGTATGTTTTGCATTATAATTTCGTAGGATATTGTGTTTTACGATAAGCTGCTGTAAGTTATTAGTGTTGCACCATAGTCAGTTCAAAGTTAGAATGTTATAGAATACTGCTTTTTACGATACCTTCTTGTAAGTTACAGTTTCGTAGGATATTGTGTTGTACGATAAGCTGTTGTAAGTTATTAGTGTTGCACTATAGCCTGTTCGTTCAAAGTTAGAGTGTTATAGAATAATGCTTTTTACGATACCCTCCTGTAAGTTACAGTTTCCTAGGATATTGTGTTGTACAATAAGCTGCTGTAAGTAACCGTGTTACTAATTGAGTTCTACCATACTTCAATTCTATCAGTACTTCAATTGTGTCGTAGAGCATTGCACAATTGCATGTTGTATGTTACTATATTGTACGATATCGAGTTGTACGATAATCTGTTCTAAGTTTTGCATGATTATGTACAATTCACTGTTGATAGTTATCGTGCTCTAAGATACTGTATTGCACGATACCCGTTGTAAGTTACTATGTTATTGTAGGTTAACATATTGCAATGTTGTAGTTACAATGCTATCTTGTAGGTTACCATGTAGACTACCATTCTATAGATTTCGTAGGATGTTCTGATATAACGGTTTCTGATCTGTAAGGTCCTCCATTGTAAGGTATACCTGTAAGATAGGCTTACCTGTATTTATTTAGGGGCATGCAGATGCTGACAGAACATTGTAAGGAAAAAAGTATCCTAAAAACTGCAGTAAACCTTAATTGTGTTATCACTAGCTGGTTTGGTAGTGATATGTTATGAGCTCTGTTGTTTTTAAACATAAACGAAAAAAACACCAGCACAATAATATTTAATTTCTATTAAAATTTAATAATTTTACGATGTATTGTTTTCACAACTTTTCTAATAGTGATTGCTATTATTATGCGTTAAAATGTCGATCAATAATTTTGCTTATATTTTTATATATGATAAAGGGCCGATTGCAAATTATACGATATACAAATTAGAAATAATACAAAAAAATTAAAGGAGGGATAGAAAAACATTTGAATGAATTGTCTAAAAACTATCAGTTTAATGTTGACAAAGCCAAGATTAATACAGCTATTAAATTATAACAATTACTATAATAAAATCATTATTTTCGAATTAACCATTTAAAAAATAAGATGCTGCGGTATATCTACACAACAGAAGTGCATGACTTTGTCATATTGTTTTTAAACAGTTGCTATGCGCTTTGATTCATCTTGAGGAAATAAAGGAAAAACATTTTACATACACATATTGAATGAAAAACAGTGTATTCAAATATGTTACTACATTTTCTTTAGATTACATCTAAAAGAAAAGCTAATTACAAAGAAATAAGGAAGGGAAATGAGTGAAGGAAATAGTTGGTGAGAAGGAATGAGTGTTTGTTTTGTGGTGTGTGCGGGTGGAGGGGGGGGGGGGGGGGTAAACAAGGAAAGTGGATATGCCTCGAGAAGCCCTTGTAGCTTCTAAGATCAATAATTAAACACATTCCATACAAATGAAATAAAACGCTTCACGTTTTTAGAATAGATGAAAAAAAAAATTAGAACTTCTCCTTAAGAGGGAGGGAAATTTTGACGTAAGGCCCTCTCTATTCTCAACTTGATTTCATTTTTATCGCATCGTAATATTTATATGTTTCAGTTCATATCAGATTAGTTATGACTTATTATCGTTTTTTTTGTTTTTGTTAGAATATTTCTTCAAATAACTTTGAATAGTAACTTTACAAGTTTGACCATATTCTTTAAGACTTCCAATGATACTTTCTGCCAATTGATGTGACTGAAACTTATAGTGTCAAGTTAAAAACAAATATAGAAGTTTTACATTAGAATATCAAATTTTCTGAAATATCAAACTAAAATATTAGGATATTAAAAACCTTTTATAAAAATTGGTCTTTCATTTTTAATAAATAAATCCGAAATTGCTTAAAAGTTCTTCAACCTTTTCGTTTGAACACAAAATGATTTAGTTGGTTCATATCAATTCAGTTTAATTTTTTACTGAGTTTAGAATCTCTATAAGCCTCACATCTCTTCCCTGACATCTCAATTGCTTTTCCTGACGTATTTACTTTTCTTGTCTCACTTGTAATAAACACTCTCATTCATGTCGTCTCTCCTTCTCATACCTGTTATGTAATTCATTACTATCTTTATTCCATGTTATATGGAATATAACTCAACTATAAAGGTTGAGTTATGAAGTTTTAGATTAGTGTTTTTTAACCAATCTCTTGATTGTTCCCAAACTTTGTTCTCCCGAACTTGTATGTGAAGTACACAATTCAAGTCCACTAATACTTTATTTTGATTTAATTTGTCTTTGAAAAAACATATATGTACTTTTTTTTTTAAATTTAAATCAAAATTTAATTGATATAATCAATCTATTTATATGATAACAATATTGTAAATTTATCTTGAAGATGTATCTTATTTCGCCAAAAAATTATTTTAACTGATGAACAAGTTTTCAACAAACTAACTACTTCAGCCATCCAATGATAATTCTCTGACTGCAATCCCAAAACAATCTACGTCAACTTCCCAGTATATTATTTACTTCAGTTTTGAAGAGAAAAATTAATAGAGAAGTTGCCGAAATAAATATTGCTCTAGATCAGTGTTACCCAAAGTGGGCGGTACCGCCCCCCTGGGGGGGGTGCTTTGATATCGGGGGGCGCTAATGCAAAAAGGAGTTGGGGATTCTATATCCATAAATTAAAATGTTCATGTAATATAATTTCTAAATTTATGTAAAAACACCACATGTAAACTTCTAGGAAAACGTTTCTTAAAATTATTTGTTTTGATAATTTATTTTTATGTTAAAAGTATATTCTCATCTAAGTTTCTTTTATTGTGTATTAATTCTTTTGCATAAATATGCTATGAAACAATACATATATTGAATTATAAATAAATATTCGATTAGTCATTATATTAATTTAATTATTAAAATGTTACTCATTTCGTTATTTAGTCTAAGATTCTGATTATTGAGGAGTGTTGAGTATAGGTTTACGGACCCAAGGGGGCGGTCGCTCGAAAAAGTTTGTGAAACACTTCTCTAGATCAATAATTTTTAAGCATTGTAGGGTAAAAAGCTAATGAAATGGTCTCTACATATAAAAATTTAATGGTATAAACAACGCGTTTCGAACACTTAGTGTTCTTCCTCAGGCATTAACTAAAAAATACAATGACACCAGAGAGTTATCTATAGTATACAGTAAATATAGTACAAACTTATTTTATTTTTATTTTGTACTATATATACTGTATACTATAGATAACTCACTCTGGTGTCATCGTATTTTTTAGTTAATGCCTGAAGAAGAACACTACGTGTTCGAAACGCGTTGTTTATACCATTATGTGGTAATATAAATTTTTATATGTGGAAACCATTTCATTACCTTTTTACGCTACAATGAGTAAATACCACATAATAAGTGATTGTACTATGTTAAAATTAATGTATAAGCTGTATATTGTACTGTAAATGTAAGCTAACTAAAAACTTTTGACGTTTCATCCGAGTTATTTTTATAAAAACAAATTATTTGTTTATTTCTTTTGCCAAGATTTCTTTGGTTTATAACAGAAATAAATTAGATATGATTTTTAGAATGCGTGTGTAATTAATAATGAATGATAATTTTACAATTAAAATGGTGGTTTTAATAATTTCTGCTTCAGTTAAACAATACAAAAGAAGGGAGTTAATTAAAAAGCTATTATATTTAAAGTTGATGCTTTAAGTCGGCCAGCTTAATTAAACAATGCATGGAAATTTAGTGGGATAATTTGTCTCAAGTGGATTTTACATTATCACGGTTTAACATGAAAACCAGCCAAAGGCGCATTAACTTGAAACACATATTAATAGCACAAAGTGACTGGCTTTACTTGAATCGGCTGGAAGCCAAGCGATATTCACTCATTAAATCATTCCCATGAATATAACATAAGACAGCTTTTAGCATACACTCGACACACTTAACGATTGACCGAAACAGTATTTGAAGGGGGAGAATTATTTCATAATTCGCCCTAAGTTTGTGGCAAAGTTAACACGAAAACCACTCGTTAGGTATCAAGCCATTCTCGTACTTCATTCGAATCAACTAGCTTTATTGCACAATGCTAAATAAATATTTTAGCACATGCTTTCATAAAGTTTCAACTGTTATATATCAACACAATGGCTATTATTACAACATTAATTGAAATTAGCTTGCAATATTAATGATTTAATTAATTATGCCACCTCAATTAGAAACATATTTTTCAATAATCTCTAAGCTAATTTTAACCTTCCTTTTTTCTTTTCAGTTATCACTAGTCGATAACTTGTCTTCAGACCTTATCAGAAGGTAAGGTAGTCAGACCTTATTAGACGATAACCTAGTCAGACCTTATCCGAAGAGAAGGTAGTCAGACCTTATTAGACGATAAGGACGTTAGGCCATTATTACGTCTAAGTTTGGCAGTTATTAACCAGCCTCTTATAAAGCGTCACATAAGGATGATTCAACAACTTTGAAACGCACATTGTTTAAAGATTCAAGTAATGTTGTAGATTTAGAGTTCCTAAAGCTTTTTTTTTGCATGACTCGCTTTTAAACTATAATTTTACTACGTCCCATAAAATTATTACATTCGGAGACATTACTTTCAGCTCTCGTATAGTGCTCAATAAAGATACAACCCAATAAAATAAAGATGTGGTTAAGCAGCTCTTGAATAACATCTTTCACATGTCTAAATTCGAAGTTACGCTTCACCAGCGGTGTAAAAAACTGTATTTCATGATCAACGTATATAAACATAAAATTACGGCCGTAAGGAATCACTCTTACAAATAACAAAATATCATGGTTCCCTAAAGCTTATTATTAGTAAACTACACTTTTTTAAACACAAATTAAGGTTATTCAACAACAATTTATATTTTATTCTAAGTTTTTCTACATGTATTTGTTCTGACAAAAGTAATAGACCTGGAAATATAGCATTCGGTTTTATCTAATTTGGATTTTTTAATCCGAGGAAATATTTTTATAAATTTTGTGGTTCATTACATTTTCGTGACCTATTTTGGCTATATGACAATAGCTTAAGAACACCATGACTTTTAGAGTGCGAAATTCTCCACGATGTCGCTGCAATTATTGCTGAAATACTAGAGTGCCAACGAATCCTTAGCACCCTATACTATGAAGTTATTATACTGCTTTTTGTCTTTGATTATAATATTTTTGATCATTTACAATAGTTAGGATGACATTAAAAGTATGATATAGTTTTAAACTATATACGTAAAAACATCATGCCAATTGCTTGATTTTTATTTTATTAAATAGAAAAGCTGATAAATACATCAGCAGAAACCAGTTACTCCCTTTACATCTTGTAAAACCTGTGTGATTCAGTTCAGATTGCATTACTATGACATATACGAGGTGTGTAAATAAAGTAGTGAGACTGATTTTTTTTTAAATTTTCTATTCAAATATAATTACAATGTGATATTGTCACCTTCAAAATAGTTCCCTTCGGAAGCCACACAGCGCTGGAGACGGTCCTTCCAATCATTGTAGCATTGCTGGAACTCGGATTCTGGAATGGCCTTCAGCTGGTCGGTTACAGCAGTTTGTATGTTTTGTAGTGTCCCGAAATGAGTTCCCTTGAGGTGATTTTTCAATCTCGGGAAGAGGAAAAAGTCACAAGGACTCAAGTCTGGTGAATAAGGAGCCTGAGGAGCAACAGGAATGTTTTTACTGGCCAAAAACTCGTTTATTGAGATGGCAGTGTGACAGGGCGCGTTGTCTCATCTCCAATTCATTGGTCAAAATGTGATGAACGGAGGTGTGATTCAAATTCAACTGTTCCCCGATCATTCTGACTGTCAAGCGTCGATCTGAACGCACAAGGTTCCGTACTCTGTTGACATTTTCATCGGTGTTTGCACTTGAAGGCCTTCCGCTTCGTGGTTCATCTTCAATCGACTCTCTTCCTTCTGAAAATTCCTTAAACCACCGAAAAACCTGTGCCCTTGATAAAACACGTTCTCCATAGGCCTCCTGAAGTTTTTCAAAAGTTTCGGTTGCATTATGTCCAAGTCTGAAGCAAAATTTGATTGCACACCGCTGCTCAACTTTGAGGTCACTCATTTTTAAAACGCTCAAGAAAAAACCATTTCACGAAAACCAACGCTACGGACAAACAAATGACTGTGGCGAGTTCAGATTCATACTGGAGGCGCATCACACGTGCACCTGACGCTACTCAAGGCCACGCGTCTCCAGCGTTGCCAGATCGAAAGCGACGTTGCCAGTCTCACTACTTTATTTACACACCTCGTATACTATTATTCTTGTAATGTAGAATCAATAAGTATTCGTTTTTAAAATGTTTACTTTTTAATTTCATTTAATTGTTCTAATTTAGTTATATGTATACCTTTTGGTATAATGTAGTTGTCTATTTTCATATTGTTCTTGTATAGCTACTTCTTTATTGATGAAATTTCGATTTTTTTTAATATATGAGCCGCTTATTTTGAAAGTGGTCTAATTCCATTTATGTTAAAATCGAGATATTTAAGGGTTTGCGTTTTACAAAATTTAAAAATATTGTCATTTTATTTATCAACTAATTTTTGTTATAAAAAAACTTAGTAATTTTAAATAAATTTTGTACAATTTGCTGCAAAAGGTAAAGATAACGTAAAAATGTAATTATTTAAATAGCTAGCTAAATTTTTTTGGAAAATGGAATTAGGCCACTTTCAAAATAAACGGCTCATATAGGCCTATGCTAATGATTTAAATGAAATCAATACATTTGTATTGAGAGTCTTATTTGTTCATAGAAGTTTGAGCAAACGGTAATTATATATATATTTACTTACATTTACACTTTTTCGTTGGAAATACGATCCAAAACGGACAAATATAGTTCAATATAGACAAAGAAACATAGAGAAATCAAAAGAACACACTTACAGTATCTAATTTTCGGTTTGAACCGTCTTCAGGAGAGATAAAAGAAGGAAACCAAGCGCACTGGTTCAGAGATGGTTGGAGTCTCCAACCGTCTCTGAACCAGTGCGAACTTTACTTATATTTATATATATGATATACATATACATACATATATATATATATATATATATATATATATATTTATATATGATTCGCGCTCCGTTCTTCGACGTGGGGAGATCTGTCTCACTTCGTCTTCTCTTCTAGTCTACTCCTGATGACGATTAACAGATCAAAATATTGAATTCTGTAGGTCTTCTTGTTATTCTTTATTCTGTGTCGTGCTTTGTGTATTTTAAAGTTATATATATATATATATATATATATATATAACTAACTCTCAGCAATACCTCCATTATAACAGTTGTCACCCTTCACATATAAAGAAAGCTATACCTAGATCCCTATCAATTAGAATCCATAGAATTTGCAATTCCATTAATAGTAGAACCCAACAAATTAATCTATTAAAAGAAAAATTTATTGAACGAGGATACCCTCGTAATATAATCAACAGTTCCGTCGTTCCTGCTGAGAGTATTCACCGCCCTACAGCTAGAAGGGATCGTAGAATTACTACTCCCTTCATTTCTACTTTTTTCCCAGGCTCCCACAGGCTCGGCGCTGTTATTTTACTCTTTCCTATACTTTCTTCTTCTTCGTCTACTTCTCCTATTTTCAGTCAGTCCCCTACTTTCTCCTACCGTAGACCTTCCAACCTTAAATCCATTTTTACCCATATTTCCAACAGCCCCTGTGCTAGCAGAGGGATGAAGCGATGTGAACGCCGTAACTGCCAAACCTGTCCCCTAATTAACTCCAGTCCTTACTTTACTTCCCCTCTCAGTAACGACTCCTATCCTGTTCCTTCTGATACATCTTGCACTTCCTGTAACTGCGTTTACCGTTTGGAGTATACTCGATGTGATGCTTTTTACGTTGGCTTGGCTTCAACCAAGCTGAGCCTGCGTATGAACAATCACAGGGCGTCTGTTGGTAGCGCAGAGACCTACCCATAGCTATCCATGCTAATTCCCATGACCTCCCTTTCAATGATTGTTTCAGGGTACAAATCCTCAAACAAATCCCCGAGTCTAATTCCCATGTCACCCTTAGAGCTTCCGAAGAGGCATTCATATTCCTCCTTGGGGCTCGTTCTCCTCCTGGTCTCAACCTGTACCGTTAATTATTTTTTATTTTATTATTATTATTTTTATTATTATTATTTTATTATTATTATTATTTTTTTTATTATTATTATTTATTTTTTATTATTATTATTTCGTTTTTTTATATATTTTTTATCTTGTTTTCTAAATAATATTGGAGGGATTTCTATTTTTCCTCTCCTCCGCTGGGGGGCAGCATTGCGGTGGTTCCACGAGTTACTCTGGAGGCCAGTAGCAGTTTGCTTCTCAACGCGAGTACTTCGCTCTTCTTCCCGATGACGACGGATGTCGAAATATCGAAGTGAGTTCTGTAGTGTCTTTCTGTGTTCTTTTCTATGTGTTAAAGTGTATATATATATATATATATATATATATATATATAGTCGCCTTCCACTCGCACTCCTGAACGCACGTACCTCTTCTTCATCATCTACTTTCTTACTGATAACAATCTTGAGTTCAAAATAGTGATCCAGTAAGTGTTCTCGTTTTTTTATGTGTTGTATTTTTATTTATATATATATATATATATATATATATATATATATATATATATTCACTTCATAAACGAAAAGACGATAAAAACTTGTCTAACAGTTAGTTCTTTGGGAGACCAAGCACGATGTAGAGCCTTTCTCTTTTCTCCTGAAGACGGATTGCCCGAAAATTTGAGTTTGATAGTGTATTTCTTTACTTTTTGTGCTACCTAATCTTCAATTTTGAACTTATATATATATACATATATATATATATATATATATATATATATATATATATCCACTTAAAATACGAAAAAACGATCCAAACTGGACGCAAATCAGTTCACAAACGAAGAAAAGCAAAACACAGAGAAAGAGACACACTTACAAACTCAAATTTTCGGATGATCCTCTCAGGAGAAAAGAGAGAATGGGCGACCAAGCACGCCGGAAACACAATGGCCGTTGTGTTTCCGGCTGCTGGTCGCATTCTCTCTTTTCTCCTGAAGACGGATCATCCGAAAATTTGAGTTTGTAAGTGTGTCTCTTTCTCTGTGTGTTGCTTTTCTTCGTTTGTGAACGGATATATATATATATATATATATATATATATATATATATATATATTACTAAATATAAGAACCGGTCCACAAGGACTATAAAACTTTAAATTACACAAAGCACGAAACAGAAAAAGAATAAAGAGAACACTTACAGAATTCAATATTTCGAACTGTTGTTCATCATCAGGAGTAGACTAGAAGAGAGGACGAAGTGAGACAGATCTCCCCACGTCGAAGAACGGAGCGCGAATGAATAAAATTTCGCGCTCCGTTCTTCGACGTGGGGAGATCTCTCTCACTTCGTCCTCTCTTCTAGTCTACTCCTGATGACGAACAACAGTTCGAAATATTGAATTCTGTAAGTGTTCTCTTTATTCTTTTTCTGTGTCGTGCTTTGTGTAATTTAAAGTTATATATATATATATATATATTGGTATAAATAGGCAGCAGATCCTCTTTTAAACAAGTATCATTAAAATTAACCGCAGTCTCGGCATTCGATCGTAGGATTCGATCCTACGAACTAACCTCCTGCTAACAGGGTTCAACTGGAAAAGGAATTAAACTGACATGTTAAAATAAAATCGATGACTCATGCTTAGTCATTGCTATAAATAGATTAAAAGGATAGTACAGGTTAATATAAAGAGAAGGTCAAAGGTCAATTTGACCTTTCAACTCTTTTATTCTAACCGCTTGTTTCTTGTTCATTATTGACCTTTGACCTTCTCTTTATATTAACCTGTAATAACAATCAATGATCAAACCACAAGAAGAACAATGTTCTATCTGACGTATATCTTCTTTATGTACAGTTGTGATGATGCTGTACTAATACAACGAAACATTGGCGTAAGTGAAGTGTTTGTCGTGTTGACTAACCCTCAATTATTTTTTCTGAACTCTTATTGTGGTTTTGGACGTAGATATTCCATACACAGATGACTGAGTAAATATAAAACATGTCAACTTTATAAAACTGTTGGTTGTCAAAAAGCTTACAGAAAGTAAAAGGGTATTTATAATGTTTGTGGGGCAAAGGAGATTCTATGAATTTTACTTTTAACTGAATATTCATTTCGAAGTCATTAAGGCTATTGCATATTGGATGAGAGCTATTGAAAGAGATGGTGAAATAACTCTCTTTTATTGGATGAGTGACAACTATTGAAATGGAGGCATTGTTGGGCAGAGGAGGGTTTAATGTGGACAGAGGTGTGAGCTCTCTATTCTGAAGGCTGATATTGACATGTAAAAAAGTTATGCTTGTCTGAAATCGAAATGTATAAACAAAACCGACCAACTTAAACCACACAGGTACTCATCAACACAAGTATAACTCGACTGAGTCATGCTTAGTTCTAAATAAGCTCCTCAATTATATGTTTCACATCTTCATCGGTTATCAAAAGCATAAAAAAATCTCTCGTTTAATGTATATAGTATATAGTTATATAATATATACGTATATATAACGTATAGTATATGTAAGCAGAAATAATATAAGTAATCAGTCGAAACTTAAAAGTGTCGAATTAAATGCAGATATTGGAAATTAAATAGGACAGAAAGAATACGTAAACAGAACAGTCATACTTATTTCTGTATTTCAACTGTTGTCATCATTACGGGTTGAAGTAGTCTGCCTAACTGTCAAGCAAATACTATATGTCTAATATATAATACAGATACTACAACCTATATGGTATAAACATATATATGCTATACAAATATATCTATAGCCAAACCTGAATTATAGATATATGAAAATAAAAAAAATATATTTCAATTGGAGATATATTATATATATATATATATATATATATATACATATATTGATAAAAGTATCGACCGTAGAATAGAAACAAAACTAAAAGTTATCGAGACTAGGTCAGTTCTTCAGGTTCAAATTAAACTCTCATTGCCAACGTTTCGGTTTTTATTTAAACGTTGGCAATGAGAGTTTAATTTGAACCTGAAGAACTGACCGAGTCCCGATAACTTTTAGATTTGTATATATATATATATATATAATAAAAGTTTATCAAGACTCGGTCAGTTCTTCAGATTCAAATTAAACTCTCATTGCCACGATCGTACGTGTTCTTTTTCATTGGCGTCACAAACATTGAACCTGAAAAACTGACTGAGTCCTGATAAACCTTTATTTTGTTCTACTTTACGGTCGATACATTTATCAACATATATATATAAATATATGGAGAATATATGAATGTTGGAGAATAAATTCTTTAACGTTTGGATGAATGAATGAAGAAGGTACTGAGAAACATCGAAAAACTGTTGAAGAAAATGACATCAGTAAAATACGGTCAGTTATTCAACGAAATATAATTAATTATATATAAGCTACGTTTTCTTGACCGCATATATTTTACAGTATTATAAGTGTTTCTATTTCCTGAAGTTTGTTTCCTGAGAAGAAATTAAAACATTCTCAGATATCTCCATCCGATATTTCGTCTAAATATGTAGACCCCCTCATGGCTATTTCAATTACTGATAGCTAGCATATATCTTTTTTTTTTAACATATTTATTTAGAAATCTACAACTACGCATGTTTAGCGTAAAAGATATGTAGTAAGAGTAGCATACATTAAAGAAAAAAAGTTACATTTTAAATATAAAAGTTATTATTTTGGATTTATGGTCACCTATTTTGAAAAACATCATATTATTTTGAATTCGTCTTGATATTCTGTTGTCTTTATGTGTAAAGACACTACTTGCTAATAACTGTATTATACTATAAAAGTAAATAGTATAATTTAATGATATCGAATTATAATTAGTATAGTATTATACAATATATAATTGAATCAACTATAATTGAATTATACTATAGTATAATGATATTTAATAGTATAGTAAATATTGAATTTATAGAATAATAATTTAGAATATATGTTATACCTAAAACAAATACAAAGACAAAGAACTCGTGTAACAGATAAATGACACTATAATTATGCAATTTAACATTTAAGAGATTTAAAGAAATTAACAAAACAAATTAAACATAAATGAATATTAATGGGTTTTTTATTAAAAAGAAATGATAAATGAAGCTGTGTAGTTGCTATTATAATTAATTGGCATTCTGATAGCAGTCGTTCTTGTTAATTTTTGTTTGTTAACAAAGCTTCTCGACATTATCGAAATAAATATAAGAAGTAAAGCAGCCTGACAGTGACTGCATTAGAGGGACGGAGTGTTGAGAGAGCAGTGCAGGTGCGGAGAGAAGGTAGCGAGGGTGGTGCCTTGCCGAATTGGATGAAGGCAATTATTGTTTTATCAAAATTAAAATCACGCTGGGTTCAGGCCTTGATTGGATGGCAAGGGTTGCTCGTGGTGATGGTGGGGTAGTAATTAAGCCAAGGGTAGCAACCCTTGCACATACACAAATGTCTGTCTCAACTTTGCACCCGGTGGTAATTGTCACTTCCAAGAGTTTGTTAAACCAAAGTTGAAATCTCGAGATAGGTGACAGCTTTATCTGTTTTGTATATAGTGAGTGTTTGTGTGAGTTTGTGTTTTGTATAGGGCTATTGTGTATGGTAATTTTACCAAAACCCTAGCCTGGGTTCAGAAAAACCCCAGATATTAAAATACACGTATTAATAAAGAAATATATGTTTATTACAATATTCTGAACCTTCTTCAGATGCTGAGGTTAAACATAAAGCATCTCTTCATAATTTCTGCCTCTCTAAGTATCTTTGACTTATTGCTCCACATTCCATAGCGCGTATTAGTTCTTTTCCTGACTGCCAAGTAGTGTAATCATTGTTGCTCCATCCAATTAACTGTATTGCCAGAACTCTCTCTTACTGTTTCTGTTTTCAGAGAACTTGTTTTTTTTTTGTTTTAAAACAATTCATTACTGAAAAAATTGTTTCAACTGAAGCTATGAATTTAACAAAATAGTTATATTTAATACACAGTATTTTGATACTTTATGAGATAGAATTTATAAAAAAATTAACTTTAGAATTTTTTTTTCAACTAAAATTTTTTTTCCAAATATGTAATATTATATTCATAATTCATTAAATAAAGGTATGTTTTACTCTTTTTCGTACGTTTTCATGGGGAATTTTGGTACGATGAGCTAAATTTGAGCAGCCCTGATGTAGGACAGAAAACCCGATATTTTGTCAAATTGTATAAAAAAAAACCCCCCAGAACTCTAAGCAACAGCTATAAACCCCAGATATCGGGTCAAAACACTAGCATTGGCAGCCCTGGTGTGTATGTGTGTCTTAAATTCTTCGAAAGCGTTGGAAAAGTAAATTTTGAAAAAAACAAATTTTGTTTTGCCGTTTACAAACTTAAATTCATATCCAATTGAATAGTTATACTTAATTAGAATAGTATAACCAGTCTTGACCCAGATGCGCATAATTGATGTAGTTTCTAAAAACTTAGGGTTAAAAGATAGTTTACTATCAACCAAAACCCACCCAGAGGCTGTAGAACAACTTGAAGAAAATGATAATATAATAATATGAAGAACTGACGAGTCAAACACATATGTAGTAATGGAGTACCTTAAGTACAAAGCCAAATATCTACTGGGTGAGTCTAAGGAATACAAGAAGATTAACCAAAATTCTACTAATCGACTCAAAACAGAAGTGAACAGACTCATTAAAAAAAATCAAGAAATTTTGGAGAATATATGCTTATGGAACTCTCAAGAGTCATAAAGTCAATGTAACAGTGAAACTAATAGTATCGAAAGTGATCGCCCATGCATACTACGTCAAACATGTGAATAGAATTATTACACTATACATCGCAGGTGGTAAATACTTGTTGAAATTAGTAGTGGAATTGAATTTCTGTATATAATCAAAACCATAAACTCTGAAGGAGACCGTGGAATCATTTGTGGTTGAGCATCAAACTGCTCATGTCCTTGTAAAAGAAACCGTTAGAATTATATGCAACTGTAGTCATTTGAAACAAAAAAACATGTCCACCTACCCATATCAGGGAGTCTATTCCGGGTTCGTACAACAAATAGCTTCCTTAGGTGCATAGAGTTGCAAATGTATTTTCAGATAGATGGTGTAACACTAGGATCACCTTAGAATGTTACATATGTTAATTTATATATGTAATTACTTATTACATGTTAATGAAATGTGTGATATATTGTAACTAGAATATTGAAAAACAGCCCTAAACTATGCTTGTCCATGAATTACAGATATTAGTACACTCATGCCTCTGTTTAACGGACTAAAAAGAGTGAACACCAGTCCGCTATTTACGATTGTCTGAAGTTTCCTATACTACTGTATTTCCTACTGTATGCTTGTCCATGAATTACAGATATTAGTACACTCATGCCTCTGTTTAACGGACTAAAAAGAGTGAACACCAGTCCGTTATTTACGATTGTCTGAAGTTTCCTATACTACTGTATTTCAAGTTTTTAATCAACTCAAGTTTCTGTGATACTGTTAAATTAACTCTTTTTAGCTTTTCTGCAGTATTTACAGGTGTCCTGGATAAAAAAAAATTAATATTACAAAAGCATCACACAAAACAGAACCAAAAATGTTGAAAAACACGGACCAAACAGCTGCACGTGTTCCGCCACAGCTGTAAACAAAGCTACATATTTTCTCTATTGCTTCCGAAAGTAAAAGTGAGGTCTGTTAAATCGAGGTATGATTGTAATTTTTTATTATGGAAAAACATATAAATTGCTTGGACAATATTACAGCCGCGTTTAAATCAAACTTCAAGCGTTATTTTCACTATTCGTAATGCTATTCGAAAGGAAATTCAGTTCTGAGGGACAATACATAAGAAAACACTTACAAATACTAGTAATATCCGAATATGGAGAGTGAGTGCCCCGTAGGATATTAAGAGAAACTCAGATCTCTTACCTATAGAGGGAATATAACATCATCATCGTGCTTCTACCAGAATACTTTACAAAAAACAAACTTTGAGAAATAACGGTTACTGAAAAACATATTTCAACAAGATATTACAGCAGTATCTTAAAAATAGGGATAATACTATAAAAAACACTATAAATAGTACCATTCACAAACTATTTTAGAAGAATCAATACTTCTATATACTATTTTAGTTCTTCTCCAATCCTCATCAGATGTTTTCTGCAGCTAGTGTTTCAGTTGGGTTTTTGACTCTGACGAAGACTGCTTGTTACGGTTGAAAGATCTTAGTCTTGTTTTCCCATTTCATATTGTGGTTTGATCATTGATCTATTGGTGCGTATAAAACCTGTGGACGCGTGTTAAAGAATATTGTAAAGAATATTTTAAAATGTACTACTTGTCACTTGTAGAATTTAGCAATGAAAAACTTGGTAATGAGAAATAGCCATCTAATTCAAGACTCTAAGCTGAAGAATACACATGTTTTCTCATAGAAAACCCCTAGAAAAGCATTTATTTTTTTTTTAACTTCTGTTTGCTTGTCTAGGAGATGATTCATTTGGGAGCACTAGCATCTAAACTAATGCATAACACAGAAATGTAATTTAACAAAGTAGGTATATGAAATGGAACCCTAATGTCCAAACAGGTAGCAGAGTAGGAATGTTTTAGCTAGTTAATAATATCAAGTATTAGATTACTCATGGAAGAAACTAATAAAGATATATTAGTGAGGTGGAGGATAACAAAACTAAACTAATTGCATTTACAACTGAGTTTGGCCGACTTAGCTTTCAACCCTCATCCTAATGTTTATGAATAACTATGCTATTGTATTATTAATCAATTTTCTGAAGATGATTATGCCAGGTCGAAATATTTCAACTTATAATTTAGATAGCGTTTTAAAACGAATAAATGAAGAGAAGAGGAATGAGAACTTTATCAACTATGCAAGAAGCAAATTCATGCAAAAAAAATATATTTAGAAGAGTATGTGTGAAAGAATAACTTTCAGGAATATTTAAAAATAAATATCTATACATTGATTGAATAATAATAAATAGAAAGATAACACGGAACGATTCAGATAAAACTCAGTTCGATATTTCGATGAGATAGGAAGAAGAAGAAATAAAAGTAATTGTAATAATAATAATAATAATAATAATAATAATACAAATAATAATTACAAGAATTAGAAAAAATCAGGAAATAAAATAAAAAAAACACTGAAATAGCAAATGTAGAGAATGAAGCCAGAAACAGAGCATCCTCTAGTAAGTTAAACAAGTTTTTATTCGTAGATATTCGTCACGGGATATATATATATATAACAAACTTTCAGATAAACAAGTGAAATAACAATCAATGATCAAACCACAATATGAAATGGGGAAAAAAGACTAAGATCTTTCAAACGTAATGAGCCATCTTCGTCAGAGTCAAAAACCCAACTGAAACGCTATGGTAGATGCGGAAACATCTGGTGAGGGGTTGAGAAGAGTGGGAGGGAAGAGAGGTATTTTAAAAGAGTGATTGTATAGATATAGTGATGGTGTATATATATATATATATATATATAATACAGTACTGTTTTCTTGACCACAAAATATTAACAAACACTTTTTCTTTTTCTCGGAGTTTGGTCAGGGTAAATATATGGAATCACCTTTTTGCCAACGTTTCGTCTTTATTTCAAGACATCCTCAGGGCTATAAACTAACAAAAAAACAATAAACAATGGAAATTTGTCATTTCTACTTTAGAATTTTTTTTTATTTTGTCATTTTACTTTACTTTTTTTCAATTTGTTTATGATGTTTCTAAAGTAGAAATGACAAATGTCCATTGTTTACTGTTTTTTTGTTAGTTTATAGCCCTGAGGATGTCTTGAAATAAAAGCGAAACGTTGGCAAAAAGGTGATTCCATATATTTACCCTGACCAAACTCCGAGAAAAAGAAAACGTGTTTGTTTATATATATATATATATATATATATATATATATATATATATACATATATATAATAGTGATTGTATAGGACGGTGGACCCATCACGTCTCGGATCCTTCTTTCTTCTCCTTTTTCTTTTTCCCCTCTCCTGAAGACGGCAAGACACCCGAAATGATCGAGAATCGTGAGTGTTAGTCCTCTTTTTTATGTTCTCTAGTTGTAACTTTAATTATATATATAACAAGATTTCAGAATAAACACATGAAATAACAATCAACGTCCAAACCAGTGTAAATGATAATAAAAAAGATTAGTCTATTAGTTTTTTAGTTTTTTTTTCTCATTTTTTATTGTGGTTTCGACGTTATCATAATTATATATATAAATATAAAATTTCGGTTACTTGTTGCGTATCTACAACGTGCTTGATCTCCCTTTCTCTTTTCTCCTGAAGACAGATAACCCAAAAATTTGAGTTTATAATTGTGTTTTTTTACTCGTATTGTATCCAGTTTGGATCATCTTTCCAAGTATTAAGTGAATATATATATTATTGAAAATGACACCAAACTTAGCTGTTACCAGTTTCTTAACAAGTTTTTCCATTTTTCTAAATATCACATAACACTCTCGTTATTTCGTCTACAGAATAAAATACACCTCTTATGTGGAGGTGTTTCGCATAATCAACATTCAGCATCAGGATATGAATAATTTATTTGGTGAATTTTCTGGTAAATTCAGCTTTAGTAGAATTTTAAAGCTCCTTAATTCACATCAAGGTCATTTAGAAACCCTTGCAGGTAGTAACTCAGGTCCAGAGGCCACTCATCCCACAGGATTAACGACCAGCTTATCTTAAACTTGAAGAAAAACAACTGTCTTCACTTTGCATATATAATAAACCAGAAAATTCACCCAAGAAGTTATTCAAGTCCTGGTGATGAATGTTGATCATTGGAAACATGTTCACTATAGAAAGTGTAGTATGTACTATATTGTGTAGACGAAATAACGTGAGTGTTAATTAGAAAAATTGAGAAACTTGATAAGAAACAGGGATCCGCTAAGTTTTGTGACTTTTTCAACAGAGTGTATGTCAAGGAAGGACAGCTACCAGAATTTACAAATATATATATATATATATATATATAGTATTTAAAATTATTACAATATTTCGGCATCCGTCGTCATCAGGAAGTAGATTGAGTCACTCAAATGGAAAGTTAAGTAGTCAAAAGTCTTAGCTTGGCTTCTAAGTTTCTCACGTTTCCTCTTGATGACCATGGATGCCGAAATATTGTTATGAGTTTTAGTCTCTCTTCTGTGTATGTTTTTATGTGTACTTTTATGCAATTTATTTCGATGAATCGTTTTTGAAAATTGATTTTGTAAATACCAATACGTTGAATTTTATTCAAGCTATTAAGCTTTTATTTCCCTGCAACACACTAAATAAATTTCCGTATAAATCTGCTTAATAAATAGGGAACATTTAATTATTTTTTTTGGTATTTTTTGCCTGCTTATTTCGTTGAAAAAGAAGTAAACTGGATACCACCCTGGAGGTCGGTAATTCAGGTAGCCTACGACACAGTTTTTCCCTGGCCTTTGCAAATTACCTTAATAAGCTCTTTGGCCTGTGCTCGGCAAGTAATTCATGTGCACCCCTCGAGGGGGTTGTTTGTTTCGATCTGCTGAGTCGGCTGACCGGCCACTCCCCTAACAACTTACCACCTAGCCGGCCCATGACTTTCATTTTAATCCGTCACCCTTGTTAAACATAACTCCAAATAATCCTCTCACCTTTCTCTAAAAGCAAACAACTCAATTTATTTATGTTTAACTCAAATAAATCTTTGAATATTTACTTAAAATATTTCATGGGTGAACTAGACGTAGCGTGCTTGCGTTTATTAATGACGTTTGGAGATTCAAATCATGCTTATCTCTCTAGATATTTTATAAGACTACTCAAAAATGAGATATACAATAAATTAAAACATTTTACTTATTCTGTATACCTAACATAATGGTTATTATTTTACATTATTAGATTATAACATTATAACCCAATAATTTCTTCCACCCTCATCCCTCAATAGCTTTCGGACTTTCCAAGTGACCGAAGAATGGCTAATTTCTTATTCACAAACAATATGAAAGCTAGTCCGCCTATCTAAACAACTTGAACCATTGTGTTCGACATGTCTGTGGTCATTAAAAAGCAACACAAATACGTAACTTGTAATTGCATAAACATATCAATACAAACTACTGTGCCATTATATTGGCCTTTCTTAGATGTGATATGGAAAGTGTTTTGTGAATGCAGTCATTTCATGATTGCTGATGCTAGAGAGTGAGTGTAGCTAAGACTGATCTTTGGTGTTTTAATCTAACATAGATTCAATGAATAGTCTACATGAATATTCTATCTATTCAATATTCTAGACTATTCAATCTACATTAATAGTCTATTCATGTACCACAAGAAATGTGTTATGCATATCATCAGTTGGAGGTCAGCCAGATCGACTGTTATCTGCTATTTTTCATTTATTTAATTATTTATCAATATATTATTTTGTGTCGCATTGAATTTCAAGTGTAATGGATTACATTATCTATCTATATATACACTTGTAAAACTCTGTTAATCTTGGATTGCTTGTTTATTTGCACACGCTCTGAACGAAGTAAATAATATAGACCTTGTGAGGATTGAACCCACGATCTTCGGAATAGAACTCCAACGCGCTAACCTCTACGCAAAAGAGAACTTCTTCTTCATAAAAGATGACTGTAACAGTTAACTCGCTTAATATTGATTGTAATTTTAGAGTTCAAATGTAATAACTTGTCTTAAGGTTTTGATATAAAATAAATTTTTGCGTTATTTTCAATCCAGGAGTGACAGGTTTTTTATTTTAAGAGTTCAAAGGTTTATTTGTTAATTGCTCGACTATTTCAGTCGTATGTGGTCAAATTACCTTTCGTTTAAGATGACTGGTAATAATATGACTCTATTTAATAACAAGATGACTATTCATTTTACATAACACTCTTTCAATAAAAATACGATTCATACGGACGTAATGAAGTTCAATGTGAACAACAAAAAAATATAAACATTAAAAAAAAACAGACTGCAGTCTCTAATTCTTACTTTGAACCATATTCAGGAGAGATAAGAGAGGGAAAACCAGATAAGAGAGGCATTTCCCCTCTCTTATCTCTCCCGAAGACGCTTCAAACCAACAATTAGAGACGTAAATGTGTCTTTTTAATTTCTCTATGTTTCTTCATCTATACTGAACTTTATTATTGTAATAAGTAATATGATAATAATGCGATATGACATTTTCTGCTTTTTATCATTTTGTTATTATGATTCTATAAAAAATACAATAATACGATCAAATTAAAAAAAAATTATATGATGTAGTTTAATATAACTATATATATTATAATATAGTATTTATATATAGTATAGTATATATAAATAGTATAATGCCACATTAATTCATGTTAAAATCAATAATAGGATTATGACATTAGATCATAGAGTCACATTCTTACATGATAATAATTGAACATTACAGTATGTTCAAGGTGATAATAACCTCATTATAAACTGATTATAATCCCACACACTCTTGTATGATATATAAAAGCCATTTTTTTACTCTTTCTTCATAGATGATGTAATGCTGTTTCCGTTATTTTAGCTGCCAGTTCGTCTTAATAATAATTAATCATATGTGTATATCGAAATAGTTTAACTATTGACTATGTATGTAGGAGTTCTAAACATAATCAAGCTGATTCCATGGAGACTAAATAGGTTAACATTATGGACCAGTTACATAGTTCTTAAGACGTAAAACTTTATTAATTTAACTTTTAATTAATTAATTTAACTTTTAATTAACGTTACTTTTTTATATTACTTTATTAATAATATATATATATATATATATATATATCAATACAGATGTTTTCTGCATCTAGTGTTCAGTTGGGTTTTTGACTCTGACGAGGACCGCTTGTTGCGGTTGAGGGATCTTAGTCTTGTTTCCCATTCTTATTGTGGTTTAATCATTGATTGTTGTTTCACGTGTTTATGTGAAATCTTATATATATATATATATATTGTTAAATAACGCCCCATATTTGGCTTGTATCTGCTTCTTACACAATTTCTCCAGTTTCTGGAATTCCTTCCTCGTCTCTTCATTAAAACTATAAAGTCTATCACCAATATTACTAGTCGACATGTTTCGAATGTACCACATTCATCATCAGGACAATAATGAGAGTAATAGTAGGAAAGCTAGTTATATATATAGAGATGGATTATTAACGGAATGTTTACAGGACATCGCCCTGTATCACGGAGCATTATGGGGGATTAAGCTCATATGGGGGGTCGGGCTCACCTACTACCTGGCTAATCTGGGTGTTTCTGTTGCAAATAGTTTTAAAATTCGTCAAGAATTATTAACTTGGATATTTATGGCTGGTTGCTTTTCTTGAATAATTATTGCTTCTAATAGTTGTAATTTAAAATGATTTCTTTCTCTAGCGATAATTTTCGAAGAATTTACCATCATTTCTCTTGTGAGTTTTGTCTTATGGACTGCTGTTGTATGGCATTTTGGCGCGCCGGCAGAAAGGTGCATAGTAATTCTTCTAGACAATGAAGTCGTGGTCATTCCTGTATATGAGCTTTTACGGGCCTCGCAGCTCCAGATATTACATGAGTACTCATATACAAGATTTGTTTCTTTTGACTCCTTTACGCTAGGACTATTTTTCATTATTAAACTGCTTATTGAAGGGCTTTGGTAGTAAGTTATCAGGGTCAAACTATCGTCAGGCTTAATACATTTAACATGGCTTTTTATAATATTTTTCAAAACACGTTCATCAGTCTTATATTCATCTGCATATTTGTTCTTGTAGAATATTTTGTGGTTAGTGCCTGTTGTTAGGCTCTTATTAGCTGAGGTGAATCTATTTTCGAGGTAGCGTCTTAGACAAGTTGTCGAAATACTTGTTTGAGTAACCATTGTTGATTAACGCTTGCTTGGTTGACGAAATATTACTGTTGAAAAGGTCCCAGATTGAAGCGGTCTTGTACGTTCTATGGATTAGAATACAAAACTGAGATAAAATACAAAAGATTTTATTTGCGGTAACAGACACAGAGGGGATTGTGACAAGGAAGATCAGGCAGTAGTTTTGACCAGGGTGAGTTTTAGGATTTCAGGGGTGAATTATGACCACAGGAAGTTTATAGACTGAGAAAAGCCATTATAGGTTTTGACTTCTTAATTATAAATTAAAAAATATAGCTTTAATTGAATTGATATTTGTATATCTATCAACCATTTTAATTCACTTGTAATTTATAAAACTCTATTGCAAACAAAATCTATGTAAATTTGGATATAGATATACTAGTAAAGAAAAAAATAATGTTTATAATATTTAGAATTATTTAGTAATTTAGAATTCTTTAGTAATATTTAGTATATAATTTAGAATGCAATTTTCGTAAAAGACTGTCCAGGAAAGAAGAGGAGGGAATGACATTGTTACATATGGTGAGATTGAGGAATATAAATGAACAATGTTTATATGTTTATGAAACATTTAACAAAACATTAAAATGAGGTAATAGTGGAATGCATTATTAAATTATTTAATAATGCTTTATTTATTTAAGCAAATTTATTTAATTATTTAATAAAACATGATTAGAAGGTTAGACATTGATGAGACGTCTTAACTGAGAGGAGACCCCTTAACTGAGAGCTGCGTCTGTCAAGTGCATGTGGAAATATATCAACTATTTCACAAAGTTAACTTGTTCATATGCTGAAAGAGTATAAAGCATGTGGATGACTAAGAGTTATAGCTTTTAGTGGGAGTATATGTCTTGACTAGGGTTTATACAAAAACCGACATTTTAGAAAACCAGTTTTCGAATAGTAATTTTTCCAGAAAAACCGGTTTTAACCGGTTTTGAATTTTTATAAAAAAATTTTTTTTTGCTCGAATATTCTGTAATTCGAACGAAAAATTTTAACAGAAAATTTAGAATGATTAAAAGCAGTTTTTGACTGAAATTATTTACTGTTCAATTTTATTGATAGTAAAATTTTTTTATGCAATTTACGAGTAGTAGAACAAAGAAATAATAGTTGACCAAGATTAAATAAATTTAAAAACAATTATTCGTTGTTTATGCATAATTTTCACATATAAGGATGTCAATATTTTTATAATAATGAAACGAGTTATTCAGCAAATTTCGTTCGAATAAATAAAAAGAATATATTTTCATATTTTTATAATAACCGTATTATTTTATTACCATATTATATTTATAATAACCATATTATTAAATCGGACCGATATGATTCCAAGAACCAAACAGCTTGCAACAGTGTTTTCATCAGTCTGGTACATTTGGCTACATTTGTCATTTTCAAATTTTTTTTAAGTGTTATTCATACATTGAAAACCGATATTTTCTACTAAAAAACCGGTTTTCGAATTTCATAATTTTCTCCAAAAAACCGGTTTTTAAAAACCGACAAACCCAGTTTTGACCATCGTAGGTCGACCTTGACCACCATAGTAACATCTCTATATTGTCAATAGTTGAATCAAAAGTCAATAATCAAGATATTCTACTAACCAAGCAGTATTTCGAAATCAAATCTTAATCGTCAAACTGTTGATTTTTAATGTTGATCAAATCATTTTCCCACTGTCAAAGGCATGCGAGTATAAACACGTAGATACGTATTGTGAGAGGACTTCACACTTGCATACACACGTTTATACGTTTTCAGGGGCCAGCTCAGTGTAAACGTGCTTGTCTCTGAACTGGTTGGTCCGAGGTTCAATACCTGGTTTGGCTTTCAGGTTTTTTACTCAAGAGATAAATAAATCTGAGGACATTTTCCTTTGGAGAGGGTGTATCGTGTCATATGCTCAGTAAAGATCACTACTCCAAATACAATTGAGTTAGGCAAGCTTTGGGACCCCCTATGTAGAGTACTGCATTGTGTGGTATCACAAAGGGCCAGTGTTCAGCCTATGTGTGTTCTCTTGTGGGACTACCACTCCAACCTAACCTTATAATGAAGACATCCTTTTTTTCCCTACTGTATAAACAGGTCACGCTGCAGTGCTTAATTTATTAACTTTCTTGCAGTATTTCCCAATTGTTTGACAATTATGAACTTCTACAGGTATTTGGTCTTGAACTCATAAACAATAAGAGTTTGTCAAATTTATTAAAATTTCCACATTAATTCAAAATACAAAAAAACCATTTTTTTTGTTTAAAAAAAGTTTGTTTTTTCTATGTTAACTTTATCTTCAAAATAAAAATGGTTGAAAAAATCAAATCGTGGCATATTAATGGAGAATCGACTAGGGTGAAGTTTGGGGGGGGGGGGGGGTGTTTTTATTTTCCTGGAAATTTAAAAAAAAAAAATAATAAGGGTTGATTTCTGGGAAGGGTGGTTTTGAGAGGGTGGCTTGAAAGGAGTATTGGGAGCATGATTTAAGAAAGGCGCTCTGTATTTGTAGGGTGCTTTCAACCAATAGTGATACGTCACCAGCAGCCAAAGTCGATCGATTTCGCCCAAACCACCAGCTAATTGCCACCTATACGTTTGGAACTGCATTCAATTTGCGGTCTTTTAGCCAACCTCTTTACCTTAGCGCACTCTTTCATTCGCTTTCTCATTCCAGTCAAAATAATGCTATTATTATGAAACAAGCCAATAAATCGCAATTCCCTTCCTTCAATTCACTTTTGCCATTCGCTATTCTACAGAGTTATAACCTTTATAAAATAAAATACTCCGTATTTTGATTAAATGCTGAATTCTAATAAGAAATCTATTTTCATTTCAAAGTAGTTTCCTGTCAATAATAACAGTGGGTTACCTTTGTATATATATATATATATATATATAAAAAGCTTTCACATGAACACGTGAAATAACAATGATTGAACTCCAATATGAAATAGAGGGAGAGAGTTGGGTTTTTTTGACCCTGACGAAGACCACTTGTTATGGTTGAATGAGCTTAGTTTTTCTTTCACATTTCATATTGTAGTTTGATCATACATGCTTATTTTGAGCTATTCCTTCTGTCCAACCAATATAAGTCAAGACCTTACAACCCTATATTTATTAAATGGGTGTTAACGGAAAATGTAGGCAGTTTTCATGAGAAGCTCGTTGTAACATTTACCAGTGGTTTGGTTAGCTTGAATCAGGAAACTTGCAAAGAATTTCAGCTACAAATAAATCTGGTATGTGACGTCACAGGACTTCTTTAACTGATTATGAATGTACAGTAGTGGGACTTTGTTAACTCTGGACATATTATCTGTATACCATTGCGTTTCAATTACTATCCGAATCATATTAAAGAGAACCATATAAAATTGAATGTATCTTTATTACATTTATTAAACTTTTTTCAACTTTTCTTTCTAAAGTCAACATTTAATCTATATGATATCAAAACAGAGTCGCACTGTCTTATCTGATAGTTCGCATTAACAGTGTTGGCTAACAAAGATAGATAACAGAAATTACGAGAGAAATTCACTCAAGAAATCTGCTTCCTATTCATTTTCTATAGATATTACTTAGTAGTTAGTCTAATTCGTTACAGAGTTACCAACAGACTAAAATTAAGCGTTCACACTGACAGTACCACCAACCTAGGTAACAAAATGCAAATATATATGTTTATATTAAATCAATTAATTATGTATGTACTATTTACACTACAGTTCCATAAGATATTCATTGTTTTTGAATTATTCCAAATTGCAATACTGACAACAAATATTAATTAATGATTAATAACATTAATTATTGCCAATATGTAAAGTAAAACTGAACCATCACAAAGAAATAAATTTATTTTACAAATAAGTTAATAATCTGTTTGCAGAAACTGCATAAAATAAAACGTTCATGTATAATAATCTTTACTAGTATAGAGATGACAAATATAGTAAAATAACAACATCTGGGAACTTGAAAACTTTCTCATAAAGAAAATGGAATAATGCATTTAGAGAATATAGATTAAAAACAGTCAACAAAAGAATGCTTATACAAATGATAATTGAATGTATTGATCTAGACATTTCAGCAAATATTAATTCTCTTAATATTAAAAGGGTATTAAACTTTCCATTTTAATATGTGTTTAATTGTGTTAATTGTGTTTGTCTATGTGCAACCACATACATGTGAAAGTTTCAAATAAACAAAATTGAATGGTCAGAGTTTCAGAGAATTAAATCAGTGTTTATCATAGCCAATTAATAAAGCGCTGAAAAGAAATATACCTGAAGCTTCCCTAGCATTGTAAACTAAAAAGAATGATAAACTGCTTTTTAAGCGAAAAAAAAATACAAAAGAAATAAGAAAGCAATATTGTTTGTGTTATAAAATATAAAGGTTATATTAAAAGATACAGTGAAGAGGCTTAGAAGAAGAGATTATACGAGCATTCTTATTCTATAAAATCATATAAATGTAATGCAACAGGCCTTGGCTTCAACGCAATAACGGAACTTTGCTGTTTTGTATTTCAAGAATACCACTGTTACAGATAAACAAGAAAACGAACGATAGAGAACAATGGAAACGTTATACACATATTAAAAAAGATTCGAATAAAGAAGTGGTTTATCAAGTGTCAATACTATTTATTTAGTCGTATTTAACTGAGTTTTTAAAAGAGTTTATTGAATATAACTTGATAATGTACATTTGCTTAAAATAGGGAATATTTCTTCTAAGTTTACTTTTTTATGCTAAAGTGCGCTAATGTTTATATTGACACCATTTTAAGGGACGGTTTAATACTGTTCGTTTCGTTAATCCAACACTAAGATAAAAGTGCAAAGTTTTCAGTATTCAATAAGTTCTTACTTCTATATGTTCTGCTACAGATACTCAACTTTTGTCATTTATACTCGTATCACTCAAGATATAACAATAATTTATTTTTTTTTTCATTAGTATATTTTTTAATTGATGCATAATTTTTGTTTTTTTTTTTGTAAGCATAAGAAAATTGTTTTATTTATCTAGTTTATCCTTCTGGTGAATTTCATAATATTGCCATGTGTTACGTGTGTAATACATACTTTATAAAGCCATCTAATGACCAACGATTCTTTCCGCGCACTATAGTACGCGTTGTAATTAGCAGTTCCAGTTCACGTTCCTATGAATGCTGAATTATATTACTGTTGTGTTTTGTAGAGTCAGTAAGAAAATATCTGTACTCTTTTATTCTGTTTGTCAGTTTACATTATTTCTTGGTCTTTTGGTTTTCTTGAGTTGTGAAAAGTTGTCTGTTTAGGGTTTGGTTTTCTATTTTAACAACAGCCTCTTTGATCGATATAGTTTGGGAAACATATAAAGCCATGAACATTGTTCGTGAAGAAACTGAACTTTTCAAATGAATTTTTGTCGTTGTTTATTTGTCTGGCTTTTAATTTCAATTAATCATCCTTATGGTCGTTTCAGTTTCGATTATATATACAAAAATATTTATTCACTATCTATTACACGTAATATACAATATAACAAAAAACTTACGATTTCCAGTAACTTGAACATTGTTTGTTATAAGGAGAAGGTAAGAAAAGAAGAATAAGAGCGAGGGGTTTATTGAGCGAGGAGACTGGCTTATTGAAACTTCGATTGCTAAGAAAGGTTGTATTCATGTTTTTGCTTAGTGTCTGTCTACTCGTCTGACTCATTCATATTTAGTCCATGTTATTTTTAGATTATGTTATTCCAGATTATATGAGGAACTAAAATGAATCAAAGCGAATGATTTACAACTTACTACCCTTACCAGGTAAGGGTGTATTGTAAAAGCACTCACTTCGTACGGCTAATATTCTATAATACCTTCATTTCACTTCGCATTAAACTTAACAATTGAGCTATAATTTAATGTTATTATAAACAGAGGTCCGGTGTACCTGACTAAAAAGATTAATTAAGGGTTCAAGTGGTTAAAATGTTTCCTCTCTCGCTTGAGAGAGATTTAAATAATTAATATTATTTAAACTTTATCAATAAAGATAATAAAATAACCTGATAAGTATATCAATGTTTAGCATATATCATCAGTAGTTTATTGTTTAACAAAGTGTTTAAGAACATACACTAAACTCGATATTATCGTACTTGAAAGTTATCATTTTTCATGAGTGTTAAAAATTTCATCTGGCATAGTTTCAAGCTTCAGTTCGATTTATCGTCTCATTCGTTAGAGGATATGATAGAAGATAGAGCAAATTTATCACAAACATGAAACCATTCAAGATTTACAACCGTCCGAGAAATCCATCATGAAGCAACATTACCCAGCCATTGTTTTTAATACCTCATTGGACATCGATTGTAATAGAAAATACTAGCAATTGTTAAATGTTGCTATTAGTAAAAGTGTCATGGCAATCTCTTTAACAAAAAAAAAAATTAAATAATATTGATATTATTATAAGAGCATTTGTTATTTATTTCAAATGAAAATTCAAGCAATTGCTACATATATTTTTAAATCATTAGTTGTGCAATCCGTAATTGTGTGGTATTTACTCATTCTGAGGTAAAATTGATAAACCAACAAAAGTCTCCACACAAATGAAGTTTTATTCAACGCGTTTCGAACACTTTGTGTTCATCATCAGGAAAACACAAAGGAAGTCTTGAATATAGTGGGATGTATTTCGGAATTACGTTGGAAGATATACAGTCTTTATTAAACTTAATATTCAGCATGTTTTTGGAACTCATCAGAGACAATTTGTAAAAAAGGTTGACTGCTAGGGCTTGACTGGCCATTTTTAAATCATTAGTTGTGCAATCCGTCAGTTGTTTTCACTTGACCAACCCGTCAGTACCACTTCCTTGGTGTTTTCCTGATGATGAACACAAAGTATTCGAAACGCGTTGAATAAAACTTCATTTGTGTGGAGACTTTTGTTGGTTTATCCATTTTACCTCAGAATATAATTTTTAACTTTACTATATATAAAATATATAAATGAGTAGAATAAGCTACTTTTCTGTTTAAATTGAATACATGTTGTGCAAGGAATGAAGCAAGTGCCGGCGCTTTATGGATGATACCAGTGAGTAGAAGGTAGTGTGTCTGAAATGGTATCACACGACAGTGTCTGAAATGGTATCACACGACAGTGTCTGAAATGGTATCACACGACAGTGTCTGAAATGGTATCACACGACAGTGTCTGAAATGGTATCACACGACAGTGTCTGAAATGGTATCCGACAGTGTCGAAATGGTATCACGACAGTGGAAAGGTATCCGTGTCTGAAATGGTATCGCACGACAGTGTCTGAAATGGTATCGCACGACAGTGTCTGAAATGGTATCACACGACAGTGTCTGAAATGGTATCGCACGACAGTGTCTGAAATGGTATCGCACGACAGTGTCTGAAATGGTATCACACGACAGTGTCTGAAATGGTATCACACGACAGTGTCTGAAATGGTATCGCACGACAGTGTCTGAAATGGTATCACACGACAGTGTCTGAAATGGTATCACACGACAGTGTCTGAAATGGTATCACACGACAGTGTCTGAAATGGTATCACACGACAGTGTCTGAAATGGTATCGCACGACAGTGTCTGAAATGGTATCACACGACAGTGTCTGAAATGGTATCACACGACAGTGTCTGAAATGGTATCGCACGACAGTGTCTGAAATGGTATCACACGACAGTGTCTGAAATGGTATCACACGACAGTGTCTGAAATGGTATCGCACGACAGTGTCTGAAATGGTATCACACGACAGTGTCTGAAATGGTATCGCACGACAGTGTCTGAAATGGTATCACACGACAGTGTCTGAAATGGTATCGCACGACAGTGTCTGAAATGGTATCGCACGACAGTGTCTGAAATGGTATCACACGACAGTGTCTGAAATGGTATCGCACGACAGTGTCTGAAATGGTATCACACGACAGTGTCTGAAATGGTATCGCACGACAGTGTCTGAAATGGTATCGCACGACAGGTACCAGTTCTCACTGATCTGATGAACCTTAACACACCATCTCTGTCGCGTAGTGGGATAACAGTGTAGTTTTAGAAATTATAAAACATTAACAAAATCACTCTATCCATCTATTTTTTCATCTTTATATCTTTCTGGGCACTCACTTTGTGCATACTGATGTTTCATATTTCCTATGATTCTGGTTTATTCTTACGTCAAGAAAGTTGATTTTATTGTTGACACTGAATTCCTTTGTGAATTTTTAAACTGATACCGCTTCAAGAGCTTTTTTTAAACACTCAATTTCTAGTTCGTTATTCACCACTAAGAAGCAGTCGTCAACATAATGGCAGTACACGTGGGGCTTGACTATAGATTCTTGTGCTAATATACTGTTCTCTACATGGCACATGTAAAAGTTTGCAAATGTTACTCCAAGGGGAGAACCCATGGCAACACCATCTATTTGATAATATAAGCTGCCATCAATATGTGTAAAAGGATTTACTATTAATACATAGTATTAATGTAAATACTATTAATAGTATTAACTATTAAATAATTAATAGTAATAACTATTAATGTAAATATGAATTTTATTATGCATTGTATATACTTCTGCCTATGAAAAAGGTTTTAAATAAAAACCGAAACGTTGGCAATGAGAGTTTAATTTGAACCTGAAGAACTGACCGAGTCCCGATAAACTATAGTTTTGTATATACATATATATATTAGTGTATGGAAGCGTAATACTACCTTTGTTACTGTTAATTGATCTTATTATTTGGTTAGCCCTTTTCTTTATTTCTTCTACTGGATTACTACTAACCGGCTGAAATTTACTCAACAGAACCTGGTTGAGGGTACTACCATCCTACATGTTAATAGCGATTTCAATAGACTTAAAATCTTAGAAGCTCTGTACATTAAAGACTTGTTACCTAGTTTAAATGTACAAAGTAATGACTTCAATGTAATTCCTAGTTTTAAGAATATAGATAATTTTTTTAAATTAGTTAGAAAAGAGGGCGATGACCGAGTTAGGTTGAGTTGAAGGGCCATAAGTTTTTTGTTGACCTGCACTCACCCCTACTCCATCCCCACCACCAACTTTCACTTCGACAGAAAGCAGTGTTCAGTTGGCATTTAAACCTCAAAGTAGTCAGTAATATGTATATTTAGTTAATATAAGTTGTTTAAGAACCTTATGATAACCCATGGGGCCGAAAGCTTGTTATCTTAGTTTAATCTAGTGTAGTGATTAATTAAATATAGTTATCACCAGTGAAGTGTTTATTTAGTGTTTCAGCCTTCTGAATGTCGTATGCTAGTTTGCTTTGGCAATTATCACCTGCTCAAAAGAAAATTGTAAGGAAAATAGAAGCTATAAGTAGGAAAATCGTGAATGCAGAATCTGCTATCAAATTAAATATATATATATACATTTTACGTATGATTCATACAATACTGGGGTAAATGAATAATAAAAAGTCTCCATACAAAAGAAGTTTTTTTTTACATGAAACAACGCTTTGTGGTCCGAAGTGGAGATTTGTATTATATATACACCCCAGTATGTGCAAAATCACACAATTACGGATTAGTTGTCATTAATAACTAATAATCAATATCTAATGAGAATCAAACAATGGTAATTTTTTTAACTTTCTTGACTTAGCTATAAAAAAATTGTTTGGAACATTTTCAAAGTTCATTTAAAGTGATGCCAATATATATTGGAATACATTTAAATAGCCCGACAGATACAAAAGCGGAACTGTGTATGCTTTGACTCACAGATCATTCAAAACATTATCTGATTGGCACCTGTATGAAAGTATTTTTAGCTTAAAATTTACAACTATAAACGTTGCTAAATCTAATCTCTTATTTTTCTTGTTTATGGTCACAATAAAGGGAAACATGTAGGTAATTACTATGTTTTTTTTTTAAGTTTATTTTGAAGAAATGGATTCCAAAAATAGAAAAAAAATAGTTGTTTTGTTGTATTTAGTACCAGAAAGGTAAAAAAAAACACTATATGTAAAGTTGAATCAATAATTTTTTGAAAAGAAATTTTTGTTAAAGCAATAATAAACACGGTGTTGAATGAAGCATGCGTACATACATACATGCATACATACACCTGTATTCGCAATGTATATAAGGTGTATGTATACAAATACAAACCACTTACAAGGGATTACAAAATGTCGCTACTATATTTTGATAACGTCCTCAGATATATTGATGAGAATGTTCTGAAGACTAGCAGAGCACTCAAGTGTAGCCAGCTTACGGTTGGAGGGACAGACATAAATACAAAATAAAATGAATTATTAAAAAAATAAAAGAAATATCGGAAATCTTATTAAATATAAAAAAATATTACAAATTAATAAAACAAAATGAGAAATGAACACGTAAACGAATTGATTACAATTAATAAATAAATAATAATAACAGTAATTTGACGATCTCTCTCTCTCTCTCTCTCTCTCTCTCTCTCTCTCTCTCTCTATATATATATATATATATATATATATATATATACATTTTTCGTTGGAAATACGATCCAAAACGGACCCAACCGTCTCTGATCCAGTGCGCTTGGTTTCCCTCTCTTATCTCTCCTGAAGACGGTTCAAACCGAAAATTAGAGACTGTAAGTGTGTTCTTCTGATTTCTCTATGTTTCTTTGTTTATATTGAACTAATATATATATATATATTATATATATATATATATATATTATATATATAAAAAATTGTCACAATAACACGTGATATAAACATTCAGGTAACTCACCACAAATTATAGAAGATAGTCGCTCTAAGGCCTTAGACGACTAGGTCGTCTAGACTAGACTTAGGTCTAGTTTGACGACGTGAAAACGAAAGGCCTTAGAGCGACTATCTTCTATAATTTGTGGTGAGTTACCTGAATATTATATATATATATATATATATATATATATATATAGAGAGAGAGAGAGAGAGAGAATAGTCAAATTACTATATATATAGGTAAGCTCTCTAATCAGGATTCGGTCAATTTTCTAGGATAAAAGATCAAACTCTCGGTGCCAACGTTTCGGTTTTATTTAAAACCTTTTTCATAGGTAAAATTAAGAATTTTTCAACTAAGAAAATGAAATTTACATTATTTCAAGGAACAACAAGTCTAGTCTAGTCGAAGGTATGGCCCGGTTAACATTGTTGTTCCTTTAAATAATGTAAATTTCATTTTCTTAGTTGAAAAATTCTTAATTTTACCTATGAAAAAGGTTTTAAATAAAACCGAAACGTTGACACCGAGAGCTTGATTTTTTATCCTAGAAAGTTGACCGAATCCCGATTAGAGAGACACCTATTCTATCAAACGGTCGATATATTATTGAATCTGCTATATATATATAATATGGTATTGTTTTCTTGACCAAAAAATTAATAACAAACACTTTTTTTTCTTCTCGGAATTTGGTCAGGGTTAATATTCGGAATCTAACGTTTCGTCTTTATTTTAAGACATCCTCAGGGATGGATTGGCATGGATTAATTGTAATAAAAAACAGTATTTTCAATAAATGTCGCTTGGTAGCAGCACATGCAATGACAGATAACAGTTTTGTTGGTTCGGTATTAGATGCTAGCCTTGAGTAAGTAAGATTTTTGATTTGTTATGATGATTGTAAAGTAGAAATGACAAAGGTCCATTGTTTTTTGTTTTTTGTTAGTTTATAGCCCTGAGGATGTCTTAAAATAAAGATGAAACGTTGGCAAAAAGGTGATTCTGTATATTAACCCTGACCAAATTCCGAGAAAAAGAAAAAGTGTTTGTTATATATATATATATATATATATATATATATATATATATATAAATATACTATGAGATTATTTCGCAGTATTGATTCACAAGATGGGTGGACTAATAAATGACCGTTACCAACATTTACTTCCACAACGTCTATTTCCTCAGTCTTTAATAAATTATCCCTCATCTGTTATAGAAAACCTCTCAATCTTGGCAATTTATTCTCTTATAAAACTCTTAAATCCTTTTTTAACTGATGTCAGATAAACTGGGTAGGAATTATTCTGAGTTGATTTTCGCATTTTTAGGGCTATATTACTTACTTTATTGAATAAATATTATAATTATTGACGAATTAAAAGAAATTATTGAATTGTTGACGCTTTATTCATAACACTACTACTACTATAACTACTTGTGACCGTTATATACATAGTTATTGAAATAAATTCACTGGTCATTATTGACAGGGATAATTTTAATTGTTGTTTCTTGTTATTAAGGGGTGGAAACAGATTCTTATATGGCCAAAGCTTTTGATATAGTATTCTTAACATAATTCAAGGTATATACACAATAAGTATATTTAGTAAAATAAAAATCATTTAAAAGTAAAAAAAAAATTATTGACGGCATAAATAAATAAAATATAAATTAAAGTTATATACACTATCAAATATATTTTAAAAAAAACAAAACTTGTAGATTGAAATATTCAATTTATTTATCCAACATAAAATAATCCCCTAATACGATTTGTATAATAGTTATTTATATAATAACCACAACAAATCAATCATAACCAATCATAACGAATGAAAAGATTGTAATAATTTCTGGTCTCTATCACCACGGAAAATGAGTGAACAAACAAACAAACTCATGAGCTTTATAGAATAGACTGTAGTTTTTTTTGTAAATGCTATAAATAACATTTTGAAGTATTTTGGGAGAAAAAAAAAATATTTTCGGATTTATAAAATTACGGTGATTCACCTTTTGAAAGTTTATTTCATTTTCACTTGTTCTTTGGTTTGCTTAAAAAATTCTAAAACTTAGAATTTAATGCTAATACTTGTTTAGTAATAACTACAATATTTGAAATTTTTTGTTAGCAGTTGAGATACAAAAATTGTGGCTAAAAACAGATATGTGGACTTCTGAAAAGCTATTGCAGTAGTATTTCTGGAATGCTTTACAGACTGTTTTCACTGTAGAAACTAGATTGAGATATATCAAAAACTGATACACCAAGCAGTAGGCCTGTAGGTTTGTTCACAAATCTTTGTATGTACTCCTACCCTCCATACAAAATCCTCAAAAAAAAAAAAAGATTCAAAATAGACTTAGAAAACCTCAAAATATGTAAATTAGTTAAAATTTTGGAATCAAATTATTGTACTTCTACCCTCCATCCATAAATACATACGTACTCCTTCAAAAAGTTCCTTTAAAAAAAGTTCAAAATAGACATAGCAAACCTCAATACCATATATGTAGGTTAATTAAAATTTTTAAATCAAATTATCGTACCGCTTACCCTTCATTCAAAAATACGTACGACTCCTCAAAAAAAAAAAAAAAAAAAAAAAAAAGCTGAAAATAGACATAGCAAACCCCAAAATATATAAATTAGTTGAAATTTTGGAATAAAATTATTGTACACCTACCCTCCATCCATAAATACATACGTACTCCTTCAAAGAAATGTTTAAAATAGACATAACAAACCTCAAAATATGTAAATTAGTTAAAATTTTGAAATAAATTATTGTGCGTCTATCCTTTATCCATAAATACATAATCCTCCAAAAAAAAAAAGTTCAAAATAGACACAGAAACCTCAAAATATGTAAATTAGTTAAAATTTTGGAATCAAATTATTGTACACCTACCCTCTATCCATAAATACATACGTACTCCTTCAAAAAGTTCCTTTAAAAAAAGTTCAAAATAGACACAGAAAACCTCAAAATATGTAAATTAGTTAAAATTTTGAAATCTAATGTTTGTATGATTACTATACTTACAGTACTCTTATAACCTTATCATAATCACAGCAATTAATAATATTAAGTAGCTTATCAGATAATTGACAAACTTATTATTGGATATTTAATAAATGATGATATCGGGATAGTAGAGATATGACGGATGGTGGCAGGCGATTGAGGTGACACTGATGCCTGTTAGGACTAGCCCTTAGGGACAGTTGAAACAAGATAGGTCTAAGGGAGAAACCCCAAAATCTTGTCCCTTCCATCTATCAGTCCCTTAACCTTAAATCACGCATAAGTGATGATTCCATCATTGTCTTCTTAATGTCTAAGAAATGCCCCATTAGTGCCAAATTTAACAATATAATATGAGATAGGGATTTTAATTTTTTTTTTATTCTACGTTTATTAATGGCTTTTTTTTTACTTTTTGGAGGCATTTTTAACTGTGGCATAAGTGTTTATGTTTGACGTACCTAACACTGTGTATTCTACAATCCCGGCTTCGAATCCAGGCCTATATAGCATAATATCTTTGAGACATAATATCTGTTGTCGTAAAGCTTGATATTCATTCTCATCTCCTAACATTTTATAATTTCAGTATGACATGAAAAAACGATATATGAATGAAAACGATTTTCTTCTTGTTTTCGTTAAGTTCTAATGATGAGAGTAATCTCAGTTGTAATTCTCGAGAACACATCTTTCGGCAGGTTTTACTTGATTTCAACTAGCAAGCTTACAAATTCTTGTTAAATATGTTTATTCTATTTTATTACGTAGCCAACATCTTTGTAAAGTTATATTGATATATAATCTAAATACAGAATGAACACTTAAACTGAATTAACGAAATATGTTGTATACCATGATGGTATGTTAACCCTAATCTTTTTAGGGTAGAAGTGACTCTCTTGGACATCAAGCAATGAGTATTATTGCTATGATTTTATTGTTTAAACCAATCCCGAAGCAGGTGATAACGTCAACCATTTACTACCTTTTTGTTTAATCGGTGATTCTACAGATTCTAAATTAGGAGTCCTAAATTTTGCCTAACTCAAGTGCATTTCGAGTAGGAATCGTACAGTCCAGGCTTGTACGAGTCTGACATCGTACAGGCTTGGGGCCGTACATTTGGTACGGCGTAAAGTCCTTCCGAGGGACGACGTAATCAGATTTATTCACCTTCCGCGTGATAAATCGAGGGTCAGGTTGAGATTGAACTCCGGACTATCAGCCCAGAGGCAAGTATAACCATTGAGCTAACCTGTCCTCCAAAGCTTTGAGTAACTCTGAATATTTGTTGTAACTTTTTGTATTTATTTCTGTTTTTAATTAGAACTAAGTCTATTGTGTACCCTTGAAGTAGAATAGTAGTGTTGACATCCTTTCTGTCGTTATCGTAATATTCGTAGGAATACGAGCCTAACTATACCTGGTTGGGATCTATTAGAGACAGTGGAGTTGCTATTGATTTGCTGATGTGATTCGAAGACGAGTGAAAGCTTAATTAATAGCCTTGACTGAAAGTGGAAGTGAAAGAGGAGAGGTACAATCTGAGCCAGTGCTAGGCTGTGCACGCTAACAAAATCTCTCCCATGTAGCCAGCTTTTATATATATATATATATCCTAGAAGGTTCGAGTTCTAGGACCTTCGAACCTAAAATAAAAATAAAATTTGTTCGGAACTCTCCCTTGTTGTGACCTGTCGAAGGCGAGAAGTGCTGGAGTGATTCAACTGTCTGTTGAACTGTCTAACGCGTGGGTGCGCGCATGTAGCGCTGCATTGACAGTTACACGCTGCCACTATTTGAACTGTGCTTATTTAGTTTGTTGTTAATTTTTGGTTTATGTTTTAATTGTTTCGTTTTATTGTTTACTGTTTACCTGATGATGGCCAATGTGGCCGAAAGCTTGTTTCCATTTAGTTCATTAACCTAGTTTGTGTTTGTATAGTGTCAAATATAGTTTGTTTCATTAGGTCTCTTGAAGATTGTTTTCCTATTCTTGTTATGGAATTAGGTAGATTAATTTTTGAGCTACCAGTGAATTATAAGAAAATAATAAGGCAAATAGAACATCTTTCTAAAAAGATTATTAATGCTGAAGCCGCTGTGCTTTTTAACAACACTTGTTTAAAAGAAGACTTGCTGCCAGTATACACGAATATATATATATATATATATATTTGTGTATTTTGGGAGCAGACCTTCAATCAAACATGTTTTATTAAAAATTATGCCAATTTTAACTTTTGTTCTTTTCCGGGTTAATTTTTCAAGTTTTCTGACTATGGATTTCCACCTTTCTGGTAAAATATAAAGTAATTCACCAAAAGATTTATTTTTGACTTCCATTTTTTTCACTAAACAAGTTTTAACCATAACAAACAAATTAACAATACATACAAATTATATACGACGTTTCGGTCAGCTCTGACCATCCTCAGGGAATAATAACTAAATCATCACAGAACTCGTATGCAAAAATAAGAACTATCTAAATTATTAACATCCTAACGGAATAAGAAATATTTACATATATATATATATATATATATATATATATATATATATATATATATGTGGTAAATTAGCGCAACGAATGCACATAACAATCAATGTAAATTAAGAAGCATAATGGTAAACAGCATGAAAAGATGCTAAGAAGTTACAATTAAAGTGGACTCGATAAACTTTAGAATACGTTACTGTGTTTGCCTTTGTGTTGATTTCATTTCATTTAATGAATCTTATTAATTAACAAAAAAAATAGTAGCAGCTCTCAAAGGTTGATGAATAAATTAGTATATTTCCCTAAGGCAACCTTTCCCTAATTTGTGTTCTATAATACGGTTTACAATTTTAAATAAGCTTGATTTTTTTGAAAGATGAAATCATGTAGGCCAGAACGAGTGCATCTAAATAGTGACTGGTGGATGATACTTTACAGAACTGACAGATATTTGAATTTTTTTTTCACATTGCTGGTTCAACCAAAAGATAAATATGACATTATTATTCATAAAAAGATTCTAACGTAGTGCAATCAGTTATTATGTGGTATTTACTCATTTTAGGGTAAAAAGCTAATGAAATGGTCTCCACATATAAAAATTTAATGGTATAAAAAACGTGTTAATACGTAGTGTTCTTCCTCAGGCATTAACTGAGGATGAGTGTCTGTGGTACAACTGACACTCACAAGTGGTACCACAGACAATCACCCTTAGTTAATGCCTGAAGAACACTACGTGTTCGAAACGCGTTGTTTATACCATTATATTTTTATATGTGGAGACCATCTCATTAGCTTTTTACCCTACAATTCATAAAAAGAGTTCTGTCCCACAGTAATTAGAGTTGTCATTACAAAAATTTTAAATTTGTACAAGAAATTCTATAAAAAAAGCAATTTTTTTTTATAATGTTTAGATAATAATATAATCATAACAAAGCAAAGTCATAACACCAATCCAAAATTTCTAGACAAAATGCAGTTCCACAAACAAACTCTATAATTAATACTGCTGGAAGGTGCTAATATAAAGAAACATACAGGAATGGTTTATATAATAAGTCTGTCAGAAGAAGTAAAGAAATCCTTCAACAAACAAAGTAAACTGTAGTTTTAAAGTAAACTTTGAAAAACAAAAGGCCGAAAAGCCGCTCAGTTGGGTGGCTCAAGACAAATATAACTTTAAACTTAGAAGGCCACTTTGTGTTCTGGCTGCTCTGGTCATAACGAGGTATACTTAATTAGGGCTGAAATATTGGACCATGAACCAAACGAAAGAAAATAACAAACAAAACAGGTATTCATGTACATCACAAAGGCTAGTATTGAGGAAGTTCAATATGAAACTAGCAACGCGTTTCGAACCCTTAGTGTTCTTCTTCAGGTTAACATCTAAAATATATATATATATATATATATATATATATATATGTGTTTGTGTGTGTGTGAGCTTAAGTACATCAGAGTGAATTAATTGTAATTAAATACAATATATATGTGATGAATTGAACTGTTGTTTTTTTTTAACAAGGGAGTTCGAACTAATTCCCTTGTTAAAAACCTCAACAGTTGAATACAACATTCATGTACTGTATTCAATTTCAAATAATTCACTCTGATGGTCTTAAAGCTCACAGATATGTATATTTCTTTTAGATGTTAACCTGAAGAAGAACACTAAGTGTTCAAAACGCGTTGTTAGTTTCACATTAAACTTTTTTTTGTGTTTACCAATGTTTCCTCTAAATTTTCATGCATCTGCGCGCACACACAAGATCTCTGAGGAGACTAGGAACTACAGTAAGTGATATATATATATACATATATATATGAACAAACCACAATATGAAATGGGAAAACAAGACTAAGATCTTTCAACCGTAACAAGCGGTCTTCGTCAGAGTCAAAAACCCAACGACTCTCGTTGGGTTTTTGACTCTGACGAAGACTGCTTGTTATAGTTGAAAAATCTTAGTCTTGTTTTTCCATTTTATATTGTGGTTTGATCATTGATTGTTATTTCATGTGTTTATGTGAAATCTTTATATATATATATTAGTCACAGAAAAATTGTAATTTCTATGATCTTGAAATATGATCAATGAAATTTAAAAAAATGTCTTGTCTAAAAAACAAAAGTGACTATAGGAAGTTTTTTAAAAGTACTTTATTCACAATTCTTTTTGTTCTTGATTTTATTTTCTATCCTATTGAATTTAAAATAATAATAAACTAAAAAAAAAGCTCATTTCACAATTGTACTATGTTGATAACATAAGAAAAATGGTGCATTTTTTTTTCGAAATGGTACTTCATTTTTTTGAAAAGTTAGATTTTTTTTTTTTGGCAACTGTATGTTGACTTTTATTGTGGGCTGGATTAGTTGCGCGCAGAGCATGTGCGAGCAGTGCGTGATTGCGCGTGCGCGCAGCTTACAGGGAACGTTGGTGGTGACGTAATTCTTGAATTCTCTCAATAAGTAAATATCACACAATAACGGATTGCACAGCTAATGAACAAAAACCTAGCATTAAAACAAACGATCAGTCTCAGTCGAATATATAGCAAACATTATTCAATTTGAATGAAATAAATAAAAAAAATTTATTATTTTTTTAATATTTCTTTTTAATTTTCTTATTTTAAATGATATAGCATTTATATCATATCAGTTATAACTATTAATTATATAATTCATTATTGATTAGATATAATTAAAATTATAAATATTATATCATGTCAATATTTATATTGTATCAATTTTTGATAGGATATTGATTATTTTTAAATTTTTTGTTTTAAATAAGGCAGAATTTATAATAAAATTTTTGATAGAAATTTTTGTTGATCGAGAATGTTTTGAAATATGACTATTCACAAAGAATGACAATAAAGTCATAGAGAGAGAGAGAGAGAGAGAGGAGAGAGAGAGAGAGAGAGAGAGAGTGAGAGAGAGAGAGAGAGAGAGAGAGAGAGAGTGAGAGAGAGAGAGAGAGTGAGAGGAGAGAGAGAGAGAGAGAGAGAGAGATCATCAGTTTCAATAGAATATATTGCAAACATTATTCAATTTGAAAGAAATAAATATAACATTTATTAATATTTTTGTTATTATTTTTTTTATTTTAAATGAAATAGCGTTTATAATACAATTTTTGATGCTACATTTTGGTTAATTTCTCGGATTTTTTTTATTGGGAATGTTTTGAAAGAAGACTATTGATAATGTGTGAGAAGAAAGATATAAAGAGGGAGAGAGAGAGAGAGACAGACAGACAGAGAGAGAGAGAGAGAGAGAGAGAGAGAGAGAGAGAGATAAATATGTGAAGAATGAGGCACTCGAGAAGAGCAGTGCTTCTCAAAGCACAGACTTGACTGCTTGTTTTAAGACAGGGGATGGGGGGTGTGTTAGGTAAAGAGCCGGGGGTTGAAAGGACCTACAAGTAAGGATTTTCTTTAACTAAATGCAAATGAGCAAGGCTCAGAGTTAAAAACAATTAACACACGAGCTTTGAAATAATAAAATATCACCACAACCATTGAATTTCTCTATTTCAATTCTTAAGTATAAACCTCTTTTGGGTTTTGAATTTAAAATTACTTTCACAAAACTTCTTATGTAATATTTTATACAAAATAAATAAACAATGAGTCAAACGCGTTATCTCTTATATGCAGAATTTCTAAACAATTTGACTTGATTGGACTTAAAAAAAAAACAATACTTTGAATAATATGAGACTACAACATTTGAATATCTTAATATAATGTCTGAGCTTTCATTTGGCTAATTGAGACTTGCTTCATACCTGCTTTAAACAAAAAGCTTTAAAACTTTGTCCATCGTCTATATAGTTCTTGATGCTCCATTGTTACTTTGTGCCTGCTTTTAATAACCTTCTTTGGTCAGGACCTTGTACTCCCGTTAGAGGACACTAAAAATTTGGTGCCCTTAAAAACTATTCTGTAAAACTTCACTCACATCTGATAAAGCAGAGTGAAATCATCTTTCAAGTATCACAGGCTCCTTTTATTTTCTCTTGATGACGAATTTTTGTTTCAAATATTGATAGCATTAAGTAATGTGTTATATGTTATTCTAGGTTACACACACACCCACTCACATATACACAATCACTCTCTCTCTCTCTCTCTCTCTCTCTCTCTCTCTCTCTCTCTTTCTCTCTCTCTCACACACACACACACACACACATCCATTCGCATATGTGAGTTTTATAATTTCTTAATTATCTTCTTATAATTATAATTTATAATTTCATTATAAATGGAATAAATGAACTACTGAACAGAAATAAATAATAATTTATATAAATCGTAAGTTGTTATACATATAATAATTATAAAAAAAAAAACAAAACCGATTAGTGATGATTGTGCCATTATCTTAACTCATTTAAGAGTAATGCACTTTCAGAAACATTTATAAAACTTAGCATGGTTTCAATTTTTATGGTAGATTGTTTTTAAATTAAGATTGCATTTACCTTGTTTTACCAGTTTTAGTAACTTTTTTTAGTATTAATTTTAACTTTATTAATTGTGCAATTAATATTATACTATGGTATTAACTTATATTGGGGAAAGTATTATGTCTCCATACAAGAAAGTTTATTATAAAAAAACTTTCTTATAATTTCAAACATTATTAGCTTTAAGAACATCGGGGTGAATTAATTAAAATTGAATACAATATCTGACTGTTGAATATGTGACACCATTGAGTGATAACATGGGAATAGTATTAACATGTTTAATTATGTTGCTTAAAGTTAAGGATTAATTAAGACACTTTAATACTATTCCCATGTTATCATTCAATAGTGTCAGATATTCAACAGTCAGATGTATTCAAATTTAATTAATTCACCCCGATGTTCCTAAAGCTCAGGTACGCATATATTTTTTTGTGTAACCTGAAGAAGAACATCAAGTTTCAAAACGCGTTGTTAGTTTTTATAATAAACTTTTTCGTGTTTATTATAGTATTATGTCTCCAATTAAATTGGAGGCATAATACTTTCTCCAAATAATTTTGAGTTTTGAATAAGTTTCGATAAAATGTTTAAGAACACCAACAACTTATGGAGGAAAACAACGAAATCTACGAATAATGTTGCCATTCTAATGAATTTAAATATGATTAACTAAGCTTATTTTTAATGATTATCTGTTGATGTTTAATCTTTTGGATTATTCTTGAAATGGTTAACGTGGTGTGAATAGAGAGGTGTTTTACGATCGCCGTCTTTGCATGATGTGGGTCGAAGCTTTGAAACGATGCTGTTCAGCACTTGTAGGGGAACCATTATTAACACTAACATCGGTATAAAGAAAGATAATGATTTTCTTGGATACCTGATGCGAAAGAAAAACAGAAATTGTAGGGTAAAAAGCTAATCTAATAGTCTCCACATATAGAAATTTGATAGTATAAATAAAAGGTTTCGAACGCGTAGTGTTCTTCTTCAGGCATTAACTAAAAAAAAATACAATGTCATCAGATAGTTATCTATAGTATAAAAATAAAATGAGATAAGGAAGAGAGTACATACGTAAGGGTGTGTGTCTGTGGCACAACTGACTAGGAATAGGATGGAAGAGGGTGAGTGTATGGAGTGTACATGTGTTTTATATTGGAAAGCAGGTACATTTCTTCACCTTCAGAAGAAGAACACTACGTGTTCGAAACGCTTTATTTATACTATTAAATTTCTATTTGTGGAGACTATTTCATTAGCCTTTTACTCTACAATGATTAAATACCACAAAATAACTGATTAAACTACTTTAGAATTAGAAATATTAAAACTAAAAAAGGAAGTGATCAAAATCATGATAACTATGAAAGAAAAATGAAAAAGGCATCATCAATGCAGCGTATGTAAAGAATTTGAAGAAGTAGCGGTGAAGAAAGTTTGCATTAACTCTGCCATAAACAGCCAGGAAATGAATATATAAATTATACATAAACCTATTGAAATGGCTGACTCCACGCCTTAATAGATCCATAGTACCTAGAAGGGGCTGCCTAACACAACCTCTTTCAAACTTGACTTATTTATACATCCTCTTATCTCCACAACTAATATAAATAATACTCTAGAAATAAATAAAAATTAAAGCATTTTATAAAATTCCTTATTTATTTTCATTATTATTGATTTGTTCTATAGTTTTTCTAAAATCTTTACAATAACTTTATATTTTTCGAGAAATAATATGAACAAGTGTTCAAAGGATTTATTAATATAAATCCATGATTGTAGGGTAAAAAGCTAATGAAATGGTCTCCACATATAACAATTTAATGGTATAAATAACGCGTTTCGAACACGTAGTCATTAACTGTTGTTATTAATTGTCATTAACTAAAAACTACAATGTCTACAGAGAGGTATCTATCGTAAAAAGTAAATAAAGTACAAAAAAAAAGTAAAATAAAATAAGGAAGAGAGTATGAACCTAAGGGTGAGTGTCTGTGGTACAACTGACTGGGAATAGGATGGACGTGGGTGAGGGTATGGGGTGTATATGGCTTGTTTATACCATTAAATTTTTGATATGTGGAGACCATTTCATTACCTTTTTACCCTACAATGAGTAAATACCAGATGATAACTGATTGCACTATGTTAGAAATAAATCCATGATTTATTGTCTGTGATAAATTTACTTCAAAATTTAATTTTACAATATATTTCCATCATTCAATATCATTCTCAAAAAAATGTTAACACTAAAGATATAATGTCTTATAGTTTAAAATTTAAACTAAATATTAAATAAATAAATACTAAATAACTAGGTTATAAACTAAGTTTTGAGAGGGAGGTTTCAATTTGGAAGTTGTCACCTGCTGAGACAGGTATCCTGAGGGTGTCCTCGTTCTGTCTCTAACTAAGGGAAGTTTGCAATGGCTATAACCAAATACCGTTATTCTGACTATGTTCATTATTATTGTCGTTCAGGCTTTTGAAAAACCTGTTGTTTACTTATTATGGTTGAAATGTTAGTACATTATGTAAAGCGATTCCATTATTCTTAACTAGTTGCAATATCTCTTCAAGTTCAATATATCCCAGCTGAAGTTTATTCTAATGTATGATTTGATTATGTTCTTTTAGTTCTCCTGATAGTAGATGGAGCCCAGCTTCTGGCTATAGTATCGCTTACTCACCCTATGTCACCTGAGTATGATCTAACACTTTGTATGGATATCTAAATAATTTTTTTTGTTTTCTGGTATTTTGTAAATGTGTTTTTAAAGATCATTTTATCTTTAACCAATTTATGTGATTATTTTAATTATAAATACAAATTTTTTGCATCAAATGCAAAAAAATACTTGTATGGTGTCGTGTGACATGCAATATTTATTATTTAATTATTTATTTACCAGTCTGACTTATGTATAAGTCATGGAAATATTTACATAGAATTTTATTCTATATACATTATATGCACACTCTATGTACTATCAATGATCAAACCACAATATGAAATTTAGGAAAACAATACTAAGATCTTTCAACCGTAACAAGCGGACTTCGTAAGAGTCAAAAACTCATCTGAAACACTAGATGCAGAAAACATTTGATGAGTTTTCTGCATCTAGTGTTTCAGTTGGGTTTTTGACTCTGACGAAGAGTTGAAAGATCTTAGTCTTGTTTACCCATTTCATATTGTGGTTTGATCATTGATTGTTATTTCACGTGTTTATGTGATATATTTTTATCTATGAACTATGTATACAGTATACGTCAGTCCTTTCTAGAGTTTTGTTTTTAATTAACAAATCATCTAAGCTATTACCACCAGAAAAAACTACTTTACAGTAATGATTACTATAATTATTATAGTCTAGGAAGTGGTCATACGTGATACTATGATACTTGGTATTCCAAAGTAATATTTGAAATTACAGAATGGTAGAAAATATCATTATTAGTAGAATCCATAACTGCCATTAGATCTAGAGTTTCTTTTACGTTTTGCAGCTTTAGATATTGAGATCAAATTTGATTTTATTCGAAATATACTTCTTATTTAGTATGCGAGTAGGTAAGGTTGGCTTATTTAAAGTAGGCAAATTATGATAAACGCAAACGAAATTAAAACCAACTGACAATACCTACTTGATGACACCTAAAGTATATATATATGTGGGGTATATATATATATATATATCCGCTGGGGGGCAGCATTGCGGTGGTTCCACGAGTTACTCTGGAGGCCAGTAGCAGTTTGCTTCTCAATGCGAGTACTTCGCACTTCTTCCCGATGACGACGGATGTCGAAATATCGAAGTGAGTTCTGTAGTGTCTTTCTGTGTTCTTTTCTCTGTGTTAAAGTGTATATATATATAATAGTATCAGCTGACACCAAAAAACCACCTATATATCCATAAATGTTTTGCCTATACATTACTTAGAACTGCATTATTTCAAGCTATATTTACGTTTTATACATAATGAAAACCAAATCCATCCTTAAAAAAATTTTTATTTGCATGTTTCTTCATTTTCAAAATAGACAGGTATCTTTAGATGCCTGATACTGTAGCAAGTATGTATTGTTAGTTTGATATACCTGTATAGCTAGCCAAACCCAGCTTACAAGTTCATAACTTCGCTTCTACATTGGATTTCCAATATATCCAAATCTTAGCTTTTAAGTTATACATACACAAATCTATTGTCAAAGTTTCAGATTTCAATGACTTATGGTGGCTGAGTTTGCTTGTAACAAAATTTTTGGACAAACAAATAGACAAGAAATTTTTCTAAGTGTGGATTTGGTTTTTTAAAGTATAACACGTAAAGGTAATTTGAGTCAGTTCTAAACAATTTACAAAACATTTCTTTTATTTATATAGATACCCTCTACTTCGTTCTCATCTAATGTTCATTTGAGCTCGCATAAATAGTAGTTAAGATAACAATATCAATTTGGATATGTTACATTTTCCTTCAAATCCTGCCTAAGAAAGTTAATTGTTTTGTTTACAATTAAAGTTCAAGTGGCGAAATGTGTTAGACTTTGACCTGTTTGTTCTCGGCATCTGTTAACGATGTCTCTCTTCGTCCATTCATAAAAACTCTTCCTTAAAGAAGCTTCGATGTGTTCTGTAAAATAATTCTAGGCAGCAAAAAGTTTTTGCATCTCTTATTTTAATTTTGATTTATTTACTTAAGCTGGATTCTGAATATAAGTATTACTTAAAAACGTAATAAAATATGTAACTATGAAATTATTTAATTACATATACAACATTAAGTCGTAATATAAAAAAAAAATTAAAACAACAAACATTTTTTTATTAACTTTTTATAAAGTTTATTGCAATAAATTGTAAAAAAAAATCAATCTTAAATATAGTGTATTAGAAATTTTTTTAAAACATTCGAAAATATTGGAATATTATAATAATGTTTATAATTTTAAAACTCTCTTTTTGAAAGAATCAAAATACTAATTTAGTTATTGAGGATTAGGTCCAAATTAATAACTTCTGATTTCAAACTGACGTTTCGCCGAAATTTGTTCGTCATTCTTAAGGCGAAAAAACAATTTATTGAGAAAATTAGCATTGGTATAAACAACCGTGAAAAAAATACCTCTTCAAAATATCAGCTAACAGAAAACATATACAGAACAAGTAACCGGACACAAAAAGGTAAAAGAAAACCAGAATATAGAGTTTTATTGTTTTTATAGATAAACTAGCAAACGTTCTCGTCATTGACGAGTACTTTGTCGAAAAATCGCAGATGATACATGGTATTCTATCATTAGAAATTATAGAAGAGTAGAAAATATCATTATTAGTACAATGTTAAACAAATGTCTCTGTATACACTACATTAGCAGTCTGTCCTTCAGGTTCATTGAAGAACAAAGAGTTGGAACATAACACTTTTGGTCAAGTAAACTTGCAAGGTGTAGCAAGTAGGTATTGTTAGTTGATTATAATTTCATTTGCGTATATGAATATATTGAGTATATTTGAGCTTATTGATAAGGTATTTCCCAGAGTTCAGGATGTACTATCTATTCAGAATTAATGACTTTATGAACGAGTAATTCTCAACCCTTAATATTAACAGGCAGGAAAAATCAACAAACAAATTCTTATGCTATATCAACCGAGAAAAGAACTTACAAGAGTGTGATTAGAGCTGAGAAAGCAGTTCATTATCCAACTGCTTATTTCTCGACTCCTTGAATACTCCTGGACTGCCTGCTCATGAGAAAACACTTAAAATAGGAGCACCATTATTCTGCGATTTAGTAGCAGTAACAAATTTTATGTTTCGGAACTTAAGTGCCCAAAAATGTGCAACGGAACATGACTCTGTGTTCGTACTCTGCACAGATATGCCACAGAAGGGGACATCATGACTGGGTATGGTACTGGAGAGTCTGTGTGCATACCACGGATACCATTGATTCCGAGCCACTATCCATTTCAAACGATAGTTTTGAGTTTCCATTCAAACGATTGCAATGTTCCGTCAGCGTCTGTTTTGCAATGACGGTAACAAAGTGCGAAACTCTATCTACCGCAGGAACTGAAGTGAGTGAGACCAAGTTTTTCTCACATGGTCAACTATAGTTTCGATGCCCTAGAGTCAGAGGTTCCAACTCTTTGTTCTTCCATAAACCTGAAAGACAGATAGCTAATGTGGTGTATACATACAGAGGCATTTGCTTAACATTGTACTAATAATGATATTTTCTACTTTTCTATAATTTCTAATGAATTTTTGAATATCATGTATAACCGAATTTTTGATTCCGTCAAAGACGGGGACGTTTGGTAGTTTTCAAAATAAACATGTCTGTATAGTTAGCCAACCACGGATTAAAAGTTCATAACTTTGCTTCATCGTTGAATAATCAATTCACTGAAAGCTTTGAAAAAAATATTATAGCATCTAAAAATATTGGAATATTTTAATAATGTTTATTATTTTAGAACTTTCTTTTTGGATGAATGAAAACAACTAATTTAGTTATTGAGGATTAGGTCCAAATTAATTACTTCTGAGTTCAAAGTTAGACACTCTTTACGTACTTTAAGTTAGACATACTCAAATCTAGTGTCAAAGTTTCAGTTTGCTATGTATTATGGTGGCTGAGTTTATTTGTGACAACACGTTGTGCTTTGAAGGTCCACAATTTTGCTTTTACATTGAATTTCCAATCCATTTGAGCTTATGTTTTAAGCTAAACATACACAAATCTACTGTCAAAGTTTCAGCTTGCTATGTCTCATTGTGACTGAGTTTACTTGCGACAAAATTTTGCGGACAAACTGATATATCGACAGAGAGAAATTATTCTAAGGGCAGATTAGGTTTCTCTAATGTATGAAACGAAAAGAAAACTTGAAATGAGTGAGTTCTAAGTAATGTACAGACGAAACCTTTCATTTATTTATATATATACATATACAATAAAATAAAAAACGAAGGAAACACACAGAAAGACACAGACATAACTCACATCGATATTTCGACAATCGTCGTCATCAGGAGGTGCGAAGAGCGAAGAGTCCCGCAGGAAGACAGGGCGGTACAGCCCTGTCTTCCTGCGGGACTCTTCGCTCTTCGCACCTCCTGATGACGACGATTTGTCGAAATATCGATGTTGAGTTATTGTCTGTGTCTTTCTGTGTGTTTTCCTTCGTTTTTTATTTTATTAGTAAAAAAGTCCGCTGGATCGTTTCTTTTAATTTGTATATATATCATATTTATATTATAAATGTAATTTTTTTTGAGGTTTGAGGTCCAATGATTAAAACTAGTCCTTTTGCCGACGTTTCGACATATATTTATGTCATCTTCAGGGCTACAACATGAATGTTTTACAATTAGCACTATATACTACTATTTGGTATTTATTACATTTTAATATGTACGGTAAAAGAGGATATTGTAAATCAGTTATTACGACTATGGATTTTTTTATATAACATAAGGATATTGTTATAATATTCTATTGCTTTAGAATTATTGCATAAGTATAGAGATATTGCAATAATTCTAAGCAATAGAATAATTATAACAATATCCTTATGTAATGTATAACAAAATAATCTATAGTCGTAATAACTATTTATTAATAATTCCTCTGTTACCGTACATATTAAAATGTAATAAATTACCAAATAGTAGTATAGTAGTGCTAATTGTAAAACAATCATGTTGTAGCCCTGAAGATGAATATATATGTCAAAACGTCGACAAAGACTAGTTTTAATCATTGACTCAACCTCAAAAAAATTACTCATATAATATTGGGTCAAGAAAAATCATGATATATATATATATATAATATATTATCCTTCGTTTTTTATTTTATATGTAAAAAGTCCGCTGGATCGTTTCTTTAATTGGTATATACATATTTTATAATGTAATTTTTTGAGGTTTGAGGTCCATGATTAAACTAGTCCTTTTGCCGACGTTTCGACATATATTTATGTCATCTTCAGGGCTACAACATGAATGTTTTACAATTAGCACTACTATTACTACTACTTGGTAATTTATTACATTTTAATATGTACGGTAACAAAGAGGAATTTATTGATAAATCAGTTATTATGACTATGGATTATTTTGTTATACATTAACATAAGGATATTGTTATAATTATTCTATTGCTTTAGAATTATTGCATAAGTATAGAGATATTGCAATAATTCTAAAGCAATAGAATAATTATAACAATATCCTTATGTTAATGTATAACAAAATAATCCATAGTCGTAATAACTAATTTATTAATAAATTCCTCTTTGTTACCGTACATATTAAAATGTAATAAATTACCAAATAGTAGTAATAGTAGTGCTAATTGTAAAACAATCATGTTGTAGCCCTGAAGATGACATAAATATATGTCGAAACGTCGACAAAAGGACTAGTTTTAATCATTGGACCTCAAATCTCAAAAAAAAATTACATCATATAAATATTGGGTCAAGAAAACAAATCATGATATAGGTATATATATATATATATACATATATACTTGTGTTACTGTCAGCGGAGAGCATGCAAGGCCTTGGGCTACTCTGGTTCTATATCTTACTTTATTACCAAATATAAAGCAAATATAAATAAAGCAAATATTACCAACTATATATTACGCAAATATAAAATTACAATTTTTTTTACATTTTTATATAATACATTTGCAGTATCTCATCGACGAGCACGCAAGACACTTGCTACCCTGGCTCCATGCCTTTACATTGTTAGCATTTTTATATTTCTTTACATTTTAAATTAAAAAAAAATTGTTTTTATTACATTTATTTATAATACATTTGCACTACTGTCATCGAGCACGCAAGCCACTGGGCTACTCTATTTTCATACCTTACTTTATTACCAGTGCTTATATTACGCAAATAATACATTAAAAACAATTTTTTTTTACATTAATATATATTACATTTGCACTTATGTCATCGACGAGCACGCAAACCACTGGGCTAGTCTGGTTCCATACCTTACTTATTATCAGTGTTTATATTACGCAAATATTAAATTAAAAAATAATTTTTTTTTTACATTGATATATAATACATTTGCACTACTGTCATCGGCAAGCACGCAAACCAATGGCTACTGTTGCTCCAATTTTTGAAATTAAATAATAATTTTCTTTTATCTAATATTATTCTGGTAATAAATAATATATATTATAATTTCGGGTCTCTGCGTCCACAAAAAATTGGTGAACACAAAAACAAACAAACTGACGAACTTTATATATAATGATTTAGCTAGTAGTAATTATTAATTTAAATATTTGTGAATATAATTAGTTTTTTAAAAAATATTTATGCAATGAGGAATAATTGTAATAGAGCTTGATTGCCTCTGATTATAATGGTTTAAAAGTATTATATTCAATTTAATGTTAAAGTTATTTGGACGTTGTTTTGACTTAAATCGGAAGTTATAGTTTGATAGGCATTTGTTTCAATGCGGCAACGGAAGGAAGTATTTGTATTTCATTTGTTTTAATGCAGATATGATTTTAAATGATGCGTCATTCACCAGTCGCCTCCAAGCTGCGTTTCTGTCAAGTAAGTGCTGTCTCATTCCTTAAATTCTCTTCAAATTAATCTTTTCATTCTATAGTTCTTTAAAAGCAATTTTACATGTTATTGTAAACTACATCTTATTATTTATATTTATTGTATAAAAATTGCCGTTGAGTTTGGTTTCATAATAATATTCAAATATGTTACTATCAAAAACGAATTAAGTAACATTTTTATTTGAACTTTACATATTACATTTGAAATAAATTTCTAGGAACAAAATAGATTTGTTTTTGTAAAATATATCATTGTAAGTTTGTTTACGTTACAACTATTCTTTTTTTTAATCTTTGAACAATTATAACATAACATTACAAGTCAGATTATTTAATTTAATTTGCGGCATTGACACAATTACTTCTTTGATTGGATTGTAAATCAGTGAAAAAAAAAATAACCAGCAAATGTTCTTGTCATTTGACGGGTACTTTTTCAAAATTTCGAAGATGGTAGATTGTTTCCAAAATATCATTAGAAATAATATAATAGTAGAAAATATCATTATTAGTATAGTGTTAAGCAAATGCCTCAGTATACACCTCAATAGCTGTCTATCCTTCAGGTTCATGTAAGAACAAAGAGTTGGAACCTCTGACTGATATTATACTAATTTTAAATTCAAAATTTTTTTTCGTACATTTATTTATAATATATTTGTGCTACTGTCATCAGTGAGCACACAAGCCACTGAGCTTCTCTAGTTCCATACTTTACTTTATTACGAGTGTTTATATTAAGCAAATATTAAATAATTATAAAATAATATAACCGTCATACCTCGTACTTTTATTTGGAATGTTTGAGCACTTTCGATCTTATCCATCTTCGTTCGCAACTAATCTATGGGGCTATTGTCAAGGGTTTTTATGTTGCATGCTGTTGTAAAAAATTTATTTATTTAATGTGTATTTTGAAGTTTATTTAATTATTATCTAGTCTAAGTCTTTAATACTTATTTAAATTATTTATTATACAAATATACATTATAATAATAATTAAATAAATTCAAAAATAACGCCATAAGATGAAATAACAATATCTAGATAGCAGTGGACACGACTATAAAACCCCTTGACAATAGCCCCACAGATTTAGTTGTAACGAAGATGGACAAGATCTCGTAGCGCTCAAAACTCCGATATCAACTTCACGGATGACGGATTTTTACTTTCTATATTATACTACTATCTCAGTGGTAATTATAATATGCATGTAAATATTAAATATATAATATATTTACACTACTGTCATCGGCGATCACGCAAATCACTGACTCCTGTGGCTCCAATTTTTAAAATTAAACAATAATTTTCTTTTATTTAATATTATTCATGTAATAAATAATATATATTATAATTTGAGGCCTCTTATCTCCTCGGAAACTTGATAAACAAACAAACAAACAACAAACAAACATACATACTCAGGAACTTTTTATGCAGAGATGTGCTCATACCAGCATTACTGTTGTTATCATTAGGGCTAAAATAATAATCAAATTATAAAAAATATAATACTAAACTTATAATAAGAATAATGATGTTATAAACACATCTCTCTATAATATCAATATCACTATTCATTCTGGTTTTCTTTTACATTTTTTTTTATGCTGTTGCTTACTGTATTTCTGTTTTCTGTTAGTTGATATTCTCTTAAGGTATTTTCATGAGTTTTTTTTTAAAGTAGTACTAATTTCTTGGATAAATTGTTCTTAGTCTCGAGAAATTTCTGCGAAATGTCGGCTCGAAATCAGAAGTTATTAATTTGGAACTAATCCTCAACAGATAAGTTAGTATTTTGAATAATCAGTAGTTTAGAAGCTATATCAATTTTAGAAGGTTGTTGTTAATGTTTTAATGATAATGTCTGAATATTCTAACAGTCAGCTCGATACAATATGAAGAAATTTTTGGTTAGGTATATAAATATAAATTTATAATATAAATTTGGCCTCGAGTACTGACTGCGTGCCATCGCCTCTTAACATATAATTTATCCTAAGTAGACCCTTTTTTTTCTTTTTTTAAACCAATTCCCCTAGCGGGTTAAAAACGTCAGCCCTTTACGCTCTTTTTGTTTGATCGGTGATTTTACATTGGGAGTCCAAACTTTGCCTTCATTCAAGTTTATTTAGAGTAGGGATCTTTAACGAATACCTGACATTGTACAGACTCAAAACCGACGGCTTAAAGTCCTCTCGGAGGGGCGACGTACTCGGATTTATTCACCTTTCGCTTGAATAAATTAAGGGCCAGGTGGGGATCAAACCCCAGACTTAACAGTTGAGAAGTGGGTACGTTAACCACTAAGCTAACCTGGCCATTGTCTTCCCTTCTAAACTCTGTGGACCTTTGGAGGTTCATGTGGACTACATTGAACACAACTGATATAGGGGATCAGTTTGATTCCTCTATATTACACCTACAATCAATGATCAAACCACAATAAGAAATGGGAAAACAAGACTAAGATCTTTCAACCGTAACAAGCGGTCTTCGTCAGAGTCAAAAACCCGAAGACCGCTTGTTACGGTTGAAAGATCTTAGTCTTGTTTTCCCATTTCTTATTGTGGTTTGATCATTGATTGTTGTTTCACGTGTTTATGTGAAATCTTTATATTACACCTACTTTGACGGTATCAGTTCAGTTCATACTATTTCTTAAGTTAATTGAGATGACACTGGCAGAGAGATTACTATAAAAATATGAAATTTGTTTTAATTGAATTATGTACAATTCTATCAATTTATATACATTTTCAATATAAAGAAGTATATTCAAAGTTCTTTTTTGCATTAACCTTTTTACTTTAGTGCACTGAGCTTGAATTAGTGCAAGAAAGAAATTTCAGAAATATCATTTACTTTAGAATAAAACAGCAGCAGATTGTTTTATATGATATCTTCTTGAAATACTATGAGACATATATTTGCTCATAATAAATTAAGACGCAATTGTAAAGGTATAGTGGGGGTAGTTTTCCCAGTACAATAAATGTAAGCGAACTTTGAACGCTATAGTTGGATTCATGTCTCGACACGTCAGTCACATTCGGCCTTCGCTAGACAGAACACAACAAGATTACCTCTCCATCATGCTAAGGTATATCTTTTATTTTACAGTCTACAGATCATATTCTATGATATAATTTTTCATCATTTTCTTTATGTGTTCTTTCCCATGCATTGTATACATATTTTATCCACAATACCTGTATTTAAAGTTAAATGGAAGTTGTTTTACTTCTTTTTGATCCACAAATATCAAAATAAGTCATAGTTCAAGAAAATTTTTAGTGTCATTTCTTTGCAATACTTATATCAAATTGATTACAATGAAATTAAGCATGAATACTTAAATCACTCGTACTTGTTCCAGTGTTTTTTATGACTATACCAAGCAATTGCAATGAACCGGTTTGTGTCTTCTACGTATTTTATGCTCCTTTTCAATTACTCACTACATGGAGTTTTACTTTTATGAATTATTTGTCACATTCTGCTAATGGCGTCTGAAATTTATTTATTTCGAATAAATTAGGTTGTCTTCAACGCGTTACTGTTAGTTGATAAAATTTATACTCATTAATAACATACAATAGATTTTTTAAAAAATCATAGTTATAATTTTCTAGTTGAAAGCTTGTTTTAAGCTTGCGCCCTTTAAGCTTTGAATGTTAAACTCGTAAACAAGCCACCATCTTTGATTCCCATCTCCTCTCTTCTTCTCACTCGCTCTTCTCCCTGCCATACACTTCTCCCTCTCTACACTATGTCGCTCTCTTTCTTTCTCCTTCTTCTCCATCCCACATCCTATACTCGCTGTTCTCTTACACTTTTTTAATTTTAATTTAAGTTGTAGGATAATTATATCTTATTGAAAGAGTATATTCAATTTTGAACTAACTTTTAAATTTTTGTTCCTTTATATAATTATTATACCTGGAATTTTACGGCTTCCTAGTATTTCATTAGAATCACTTTTCTATCCATTTGTCAAAAGTCATATATACCAATTCACGGTGAGCGAGTGTTATCTTTTTCCTGCGTGCGTTACTCTGATATAAGGTTACTCTGTAAAAAATATATTAGTAATTACCCAGTTTTAAACACTCAAATCAAAGTCAAAGCCGGCTATGCAGTATAATTTAAAAATTTTACATCTGGCAGCTTGACATTTTTAAAAACTAGATTAGTGAAAAAAATGGACATTTTTTAGAAAACATAACTCCTGTTTCTTGAAGAAAGAGTCCATTCGTCACATTTCAATATCATGGAAAGATACTACAATTCACAAAGATAAAGTAATTATAACTGATTTTAAGTTTTGTGCAATATATAGATTTATTAAAGCATTTTATGAGACAAATCCATCATGCCATGGAAGACAAAGGAAATTTGTCTTACTTTAAGGAATATACAGTTACTTCACTAATAAATTGCAATATATGCCAGTTTCTTATAGAAAAAATAAATGCATAAAAGATATTTTAACGTTTGGGGTCGCTTCCTGATTGCTTGTTCTAAAATGGGTCGCTATATTTGAAAGGTTGGGAACCGTTGTACTATAGTAAGATCAGTCCCTTCCTGGGAACTCTTTATTTGTTAATCCAATCCTCCTCACATTATTCTATACTAATTAACTCTCTGTTTTCATTAAGATGTTATCATATATTTGACTGAAAAGAGCTTATAAAGATCACTTTGTGTCTGACTTAAATATATATTCATATGAAATACATATCATTACATATAAATACACGACAAATACATACCATTTATACTCTTCAAATACATATTAGTCATTCAATCTCTCTCTTTTCATCATATCTCTGTCACTATTCCTGAACATCCATTTCTCTCTGATTTACTCAGAGGTGTAGCAATGGGGGTGCGAGAGGGGATCCCCCCGGGGGCATCACATACAAGGGGGCAGCATTTTGAATGAATAAAGCAGAAAAAAATTAAAGTAATAAAAAACTAACACAAAATTTGAAATTTCATACGAAAATGAGTTTTTTAGGTCGTAATTGTTTTTAAGTTTTATGCCTGTAATACTGTTTTTTAATTGATTTTTCAACTGTGATATTTACAAATTAAAAAGAAATTTATTTTAAATTCTTCGAAACTAGTTTTTTTTTATATTGGCTGAAAGTTTATTATATTTGTTTGTGTAGACAGTTATTTAACAATTTTTTTATAATTTGAATTATACTTTTTTGTTTTTAAAAAAACTTTTAGTTTTCTTTTATCCCATCTGTATATGTATACGAGTACTGTAATAAGATGATAGTCTGGGACTAATAAGAACAGTCTACAATTAGATCATTGATTGTAATTCAATGAAAATAAATATTTTGATGACTTTCTGGAATTTTAGAGTTCAACGGATTGTCAGAGGCCAGCTGATATTGTGTTTGGGGTGGGGGGGGGGGGGGGGGGGGAACTACTACCGCCCCGGACGGCAAAAATAGTAACTATGCCCACGCTATTTTACTCTCACTTTCATTCCTCTAGAAAAACATCTTGTTTTTCTCTCCTTCTCGTACTCTCTCTATTATATTTTCATATTTATTTAATTAATTAAACTAATATATATATGATAATTAATTAAAGGCATGTACTTTACTTAATTAGTCTACAAATTATTAATTAATTAGATTATTAATCTACCAGGACCAGTTTGTTCCGCTCTCCAGTTAATATGGTATTAAGTGTTCTCCTCATTGACTCTCAGCAATGTTTGTATGATTTTCTCTCTTACTCCTTCACTCGCAATATCCCTATTCTTCTCTCCTTTTCTCACTCTTTCTTCCCCTTTCTCCTATCCCTTTTTACACTATTCTAATTTACTCTTTTTTTCATTCTAATTCTTTTTCTAGACCTCAGTTTTCTCTTTTTTCCTCCTATTGTCTCTCTTCTCTATTTTCACATATACTAGCTTATTTTTCTCTCGATATACTTTTAATTTTTTTTTACGATCTGTATTTTATTCGTATTTACTTTTTTTTAAATAATTAATTACTTCAAAGTATATTATTATCTGTAGCTTATAGTAAAATAGAAGTAGAACAGAAACATTTACAAATCTACGTTACAGCACCTCGTTCTAAAAAGCGTAAGTAAAATAAAAGCAAGAACTAATAATGACTGGAGATATGATGTGAACAAAGAAATAGCGGGATATAGAGTAAAGCGAGCGAGGACCATTCCCCTCGTTATTTCGAATACATTTTTTTTTAGCCATATTATTTTATAAAGCCAAATAAAACATCTCCCATACGCAAGGTATTAAATTTTCTTTTTACCTCTTTCTAACTATATGGTTAATTTTATGGAGTGGTTTGCAAGCTACTATTTTCCATACAATGACCTCCTATATATATGTCTTGTTAAATTGTATGCTTATTTTTAATTTCACAACTTTTCTACTGAATCTCTCGATTTCTCTAATACACTTAACGGAGTGGCTAATTTTATACGAATTTAAGACTTTATGACCCACCCGAAATATACGAATTTAAGACTTTAGACCCACCCGAAATATACGAATTTAAGACTTTATGATCCACCCCGAAATATACGAATTTAAGAATTTATGACCCAGGCTCCCGAAATATACGAATATATATATATATATATATATATATAGTTCACAACGATATTTTGACAGTCGTCGTCATCGGGTAGAAGTAGTCCCTTTGAGTAGCTGAAGCTAACATATATGAGTTAGCTTCAGCTACTCAAAGGGACTACTTCTACCCGATTACGACGACTGTCGAAATATCGTTGTGAGTCTTTTGTGTGTGTCTTTATTTGTGTTTTCTCTTTCCTGTGTGAACTAATAGTCCTGTTGGACCATTTCAAGTTTATATATATATATATGCCAGGAGGTCTGTTCATGGGCTTAACCTCAATCGTTAATTTTTTTTTATTTATTTTAGTCTTTTAATTAATCTTTTGCTAATTAACTTATTCTTATTTTGTCTTTTTACAATCAGTTTTTATTAAAAGTTTTCATTCAGTTATTATTTATTTGTGTTATTGTTTACTTTATATAAGCCTTGTCTTTCCTCCCTCGGTAAGCTGGCTACACTGTTTGAGTGCTTCTTCAACAAAACCAACCAGTCGTTACCTGTCTTCGTAACGACTTACATCTATCTATTGTTTGAGAGCAATTATGCATTATGGGAAAGTCACGTTTTTTTTTGCCAAAAACCCGTTTTTGGGATATTTCTACATGAACAATTAAAAAGGTCAGTTAACGCTTTTCAAAAATGTTACTACTGCTGTAGTTATACCAATGATAGTATATGCATTAATGGCGGCACATACAAAAATAAGGATATGTATTGATAAGTGGATCAATCACTATCTGTACTACTTCCAGAAATGAAATAGTAATAAATATGTCCCATTTAGACATTTATAGGATACCTAAATGGAACATTATATATTTATACCCAAGAAGTACGATATTATACTTACTTATAGTGAAGTTGAGTGTAGGCCACTCTAATTTTTTTCTTATGTTTTGTAACTTCTATCTGACTCAAAGTTTTAATGACTAAAGAAGTGTCAACTTCTTAAGGAGTAAGGAACATTTTATGTTTTATCTTTGTTTTGAAAAAAAAAACAGTGAACTAATTGAAGTATTGTTTTTTTGTTTCAGGTGGTAGTTGCCTGGAATTGGTGCGTGTGGCAGTGCCACAGTACAAGCTGCGAGGTGAACTGGCTTTGCTTGAATGCATATATGAACTGGAAGGTGATTCACTTTACTCTGTCAAATGGTACAAGGAGAATGAGGAGTTTTACAGATTTGTACCCAAATCTAATCCTCCTCAACAGTCTCTACAGGGTCGATGGCATCAGAGTAGATGTGAGTAATGCTTTCCTTATCGAATTAAGCGCATGCACTAAACACACTACCAGTTTGATCATGCTGGTATCCAGTCTATCAATTCAATCCAGCCTGAACGCTCGGCAGAATATTCATTCAAAAGAATTATATATATATATATATAATTCTTTTGCATATATATGTATATATGATTAAACCATAATATGAAATGGGAATTGTTTTCCCATTTTATATTGTGGTTTGATCATTGATTGTTATTTTACGTGTTTATGTTAAATATTTTTATAAATGTATAATGTATATAATATAATAACAATATATATAATTGTTTTGCACAGCAATTCTTTTCATAAGCATATTTCATTGAAATACACAGCAGCTTCTGCGTTAACAACCTTCAAGCTGGTTTGCGACAATTTTATGCCAGCTTTACGGTTATAAGTAACAGTAAAGTTGTCAGACAATTGGAGCAGACCAGCATAAAGGTCGTTAATACAGAGGTTGTTGTGTATTACGATGAAATATATATATATTACTCACACAAGCTTTTGACTGTCAGTTAAATTAGTCAGTTTAAACTAATCTGTTAAATTAGGGACAGTCAGTAAAAAAGTCGTTAATGCAGAGGCTGCTGCATATTATAATTCAACTTGTTTAAAAGAAGATTTGCTGCCTACCTCTATATATATATATATATATATATATATATACACTTTAACACATAGAAAAGAACACAGAAAGACACTACAGAACTCACTTTGATATTTCGACATCCGTCGTCATCGGGAAGAAGTGCGAAGTACTCGCGTTGAGAAGCAAAATATATATATATATATATATATATATATATATATATATATATATATATAGTATATATATTTAGGAAGCAGTCCTTCATTTATACAGGTTTGATTAAATAATACGCCATATTTACGGTTGACTAGTTTCCTTGTGTATTTCTCAAGGGATCTGAATAATCTTCTTGTACAAATATCTAAATTGAATAGAACATTTCCAAAGACAATGGAATCATTGGAAATGTTCTATTCAATTTAGATGTTTGTACAAGAAGATTATTCAGATCCCTTGAGAAATACACAAGGAAACTAGTCAACCGTAAATATGGCATATAGTATATATATATATATATCAAATAAATGGAACGATTCCACTAAATACACTACAAATACAAAGAGAAACCACTTAATAGAAACTATAGGATCTGAATACTGTATTCGTTACCTGACTTTGGAGTGACACATCCATTTGTTTTATATTCTATGATTTATATTTTTGTGAATTTAGGTTCTATATATATAACAAAATAAAAATTTATCAGAACTCGGTCAGTTCTTCTGATTAGTCTTGAAAACAAGACTAATATCTTTTAACCGTAACAAGTGGCCATCGTCAGAGTCAAAAACCCAACTGATCAGTTAGGTTTTTGACTCTGACGAAGACCGCTTGTTTCGGTTGAATGATCTTAGTCTTGGTTTCCCTTTTTCATATTGTGGTTTGATCATTGATTGTTATTTCACGTGTTTATGTGAAATTTATATATATATATATATATATATATAAACATTTGAAGTAAGAGTAGTTTGTGGTATTTGATCAACCCTTTCGGTTTAGAAAGCTTTGTAATGCGTGGTAGTATGTTAGATGTTGCCCCATGAGATTTTAAGGTTCTTACATTTTAATATTTAGTTCTTAATTATAAAATTCATAATTTATGTATTCATATGCCTAAGCAGATATACATTTTTAATTTTTTTTTTATTGTTTCAATCGATCCTCTAGTGGGTGATAACGTAGGCTGGCTACGGCTTTTTGTTTGGTCTGTGATTCTACAGATTCTACATGGGGGGGTTCTACATTTTGCCTAACTCAAGTGCATTTTGATTTGGGATCTTTAACGAGTACCTGACATCGTACATGCCCGATACAGAAGGCTTGTACCCTCTCCGATGAACGACGCGCTCAGATTTATTCACCTTCCGCGTGAATAAAACGAGGCAAGTGCATTAACCATTGAACTCACCTGGTCCCTTTTGCTGACATATAAAGATCAAAAAGAACTGTTTGTGTAGACTCAGAGTTACGTTTATTTGTATAACCTAGTGTTTTCTGAAAAAGACAATATATATACAGTCAAAATTTATTCTGTGTCAGCGTAATAGTTATGTTTGAAACATCCATAATGCTTTTAAAATGTTGGATGCAACAAAAAAATCTTCTAGATGAAGTGGAAATCGAATCATGGAAGGGTTGTTAAAGAATGTGATTATGATAACATTCACAGTAGATAGAGACAGGCTACAAATCTCTGGTGGTCGATGAACAAAGTGTCGTTGCGTGTTTAACTGTTTCATGACTAAGTCGACTAACATATGATCTAATCTCTACATGCCTTGCCCAATCAAACTTAAACTATCAAATTTTTATTGGACAAAAAAAAGACTCATTTTATCATTTCATTTTAATTCATTAGGGAAAAATTTATTAGTAATCTTGCATCTGTTGATAATGACTCTAGTCATTCCTGACACGTGCTTTCATCTACATTAAAAGTATTGTTTTAGTATTTTTCATACCACCCAAGGTCTTTAAAAGTCAATTTTATGTAAACTGTTACTCCTTTGTTGGTTAGCATATGGAATTTGTATCTTCCATAACCGAGTGATTTTTCGTTTTATTTTTCATTCTACCTGAAGGAATTAAGACATTATTAAACATGCAGGTATACAGCTATAGATTTTGGTATAGACAACAAGTGCAAGAGAGCGGCCAATTGGTAGTACAGAGTACTGTCAACAAAACAATCATACAAAAAAGGGCTCACCTGTCACCTCATTTAGAAATATTTATTAATGTTTAATTACAGCAATTAATGTTCTTGGATTGAACTTTATTTTACATAGAATAATGTGATAATGCATTGAAAGACCTGAGCTGTTTTCAAACCAAATGAATTCACCAAAGAGAGAACAAGAAAAACTCACAACTATGTTTCGACATTCGTCGTCTTCTGGAAAAGAAATATAAACACCTGTAGAATATACTTCTTCGTAATTAAACAAAGTGGAAACTATGGTGCCAGCCTGAACCGTGGTAGGATATAGAGTTTGGCAACATGAATGAACAGAAGTTAACCCTTTAAGACGTCTTTACCAATGAACTTATAACAAATTAAATTTAAATTATTTTAGTCGAAGTTTGATTAAATTAGCAGTTGCAATATAATTATTAATCAAAAATTAAAAATTCGTTCTATGAAAGATTATGTATCTGGATTAACCCTAACAATCATAGAACCTCATGAATAGAACATTGAAAGAAAAAATGACATATACAGTGGTACCTCGGTTGTCGACCATAATTCGTTCCAGTTTGTTGGTCGAAAACCGATTTGTTCGAGAACTGAAACATTTTTTCCCATAAGAAACAATGGTAAGTATTTTAATCCGTTTTACTAAAAGTAAAAATACCTAAAAAATTAAAAAACGTGTATCTAAACAACATTAAAGACCTAAATGTGTACATAATATAGAATAAACATAAAAAAGAAGTAATATTAACCATTTTGTATCATTTACATATCATTTGAACAGCGGTGTGATGGCATACAGGGTGACGCCGAGTACGTTTCGGCTCCACTCGGCTATTTTCGGTTCCAGCCCGAGTATTCGAACACCGAAATCTGTTCGAATTCGGAAGCATTTTTAGCTCGTATTTTTTGGTCGAAAACCGAATTGTTCGAATAGTGAGGAGGTCGAAAACCGAGGTACCACTGTACAACAATATTTTTGCTTCAAGACAAATTTTTTACAATTCGCACACAAAAACTCATTGCACAGTCTTTTGCTGCATTTTACTCCTGAAAATAAATAATACTAATGATCGTGAAGAAAAACTAAAACCAATATTTTCAACGATTTCGGAAATCAGCACACAGTTTGATCTTCATTTCGAAAACACTTCGAAAAATGATTATAAACGTCTTGATTTTTTTTCAACTTCATGGATTTACAATCTTACAGCACATATGTAACTACTATTACAGCAGTATAATATAGTACAAATATTTCCTTTAAAGACGACGTTTACACATTATACAAATTGTCAGAAGCTTTTTTTTTTTGTTTAAAATATTGTAAAAATTCCAATTTTTCTAAAAATTTCGAAAACTTACAAAATAATATTGATAAAAAAAACTGGGAAAAGCTGAACATTCGAAAATAAAGACATTTGAAATACGAACCAGTGAGTTTGTGCTCAATGGTTAGGTAAATTTTAGTTTTTCGATGATGTCTGTGTGTGTGTGTGTGTGTGTTGTGTGTGGGTGAGTATGTATCCAAAGATTGTGGACACGCTACAGTACAGAATCTTTGATGGATAAAATTGATATTTTACAAAAAAATGGGCCTTATAGTGTAGATGAGCCCTATTGTTTGGGAGCAATTATGCTTGATAGGAAAGTCACTTTTTTTTTTGGACAGTATTTCTTTTCTCCTAAACTACTAATTCGAGAGTCTTTTGACGGAATTATATGTTTTGAAGTCCCAGAAGTCGTTTCATGGAGTTTAGTTTTTCGGTGATGTCTGTGGGTGTGTGTGTGGGTGGATGGGTGAGTCGGTGAGTATATAGGCAAATATTGTGGACACGCTACGGTCTTTGATAGATCAATTTGATATTTTACACAAAAATGGGCTTCATAGTGTAGATGAGTCCTATTGTTTGTGAGCAATTTCGGATGACGGAAAAATCACTTTTTCCTCCAAAAACCTGTTTTTTTATTATATTTTTTTCCCCCTAAACTACTAATTCTAGAGTTTAAATGGGAAAAATTGTCTTAAATATTCAATGTAGAAGGAGGTCAAGTGAACTGTGTAAGAGATCCACTGGCTATTAAAAACAAAAGCCATCATCTCTTTTAAGAGATTATTTCGTAACGCTAAATCTATGATTTGGATTTCATTGATTGCATTATGTGTTTAAATGTGATTTTTCTGTAAATAAGCATATACATTTATTGATATCAATGATCAAACCACCTTATGAAAAGGGAAAAAAAGACTAAGAATTATTCTTGTTTTCCCATTCATATTGCGGTTTGATCATTGATTATTATTTCACGTGTTTTCGTGACATCTTTTTATATATTGATATGTGGATCAATCACTATCTGCACTACCTCCAGGAATGAAAGATTAATAAACCAATCCCATTTAATTAAACCAAGTATGATATTAGGTTTACTTATAGTTAAATTGAGTGTAAGCCACTCTAATTTTTTCAATGTAATGATCGACTGCTTTGAAAACAGAACAGACTTTATATCATCTACAATTGTACTAAAGAAGTAGTAATTTTTCAAGGCTTCTACAATGGCTATAGAGTAATCTGTGTTACTTCCTGTTAAAGATAGATTACTTTCTGAATTGGACACCTGTAGCACATGCATAGCAGAATACAGCCTTAATGTAATTAACGGACTCACTAAAGCTACAAAAGTACTTTGAGGATTATGCCAGAAAGTCCTGAGGATTATATACTTATGAGCTTTCTTGCCTTGCTTTGTTCACTGATTTGTTCAGAGCTTTATGAAAGATAAAAATAGGTTTAAATATGAAAGAGTATAGCGGTTTATAACCTTGAGAACAGTAAAAGGGTACAGAACAGTTTTATGCAATGTTTGATACATCATAGTGGGACAAAATTCAATCTACGCAAAAGCTGGTGAATCAAAACATTTGCTTTTGAAAAATACATGATATGATATATATATATATATATATATATATATATAATAAACAAAACTAAAGTTTATCAGGACTCCGTCAGCTCTTCAAGTTCAAATTAAACTCTCATTTCTAACGTTTCGGTCTTTATTCAAATCCTTTTTCATAGGCAGAAGTATAAATCTTGAAACAGAAAAACTAGTATTACATTACAAATATATTTTACGAAGAAGAATAGTCTGTGAATTTCAACAACAATATATGTGACATATATTGATTTATATCATTAGATTTTCAATATAATTATCAACATACATATATATATAATAGTTCAAAATTAAGATATGTAGACTACAAAGTATAAGTAAACATTAATTTAAAACTAAATGTTCGTGGAATCCGTTTCTTTCAAGAAAAAGTGAGAGGGAGACAAGCATTGTAATACATGTCTACTTCTAAGTAGCTTGGTCTCCCTTTCTCTTCTCTGAAGAAGTCGAATATTGAGTTTGTAAGTGTGTTTCTTTACTTTTTGTGCTCTATCTTCAATTTTGAACTACTATATGTGTCCAGTTTATGATCGTTTTCCGTTTATAAGTGAATATATATATATAACTTTAAGCTTCAAAAGAAGCACTATTAGTGGACGTAAAGTCTAGGCATTAAACCTCAATCTATTTTTTTTTATTGTTTAAGTGTTAAACAGTTAATTTTATTTTAGTTTACAAATTTTTTTTTTGCTTTAATTTAACTTGCTTTGTATCTCTTATCTCTTCTACTTTCCTCCGAAAGATTGCCGACACTGTTTGAGTCTTCAGTTCGAACCAAGTAGTGTTATAGCCTTTGGAGCATTCTTTTCTGAGACGAGACTATCTTAAATTATTGAACTGAGTTATGTGTCCAGTTTGATCGTGTTCCGTTTTTAATTGTAGTTATATATATATATATATATATATATATATATATGGGAACTTATTTCAAACAAGCAGGCAAAATATGGACTCTGGATACACTCACATGGCAAATAATGTCATTGAATATCCTGATATTTCCTAACTGTAATAGAAAAGAAAGGAGGAGTGAAGGAAGGAAAGTACATAACAGAATTACATATATAAAAACATGATGTAGGTAAAAAGAAAATAAAAAATAACACAAAAAACAAAAAAAGAAACAAGCAATATTTTAAAAAACATATAAAACTCTGATGTTATTGTTTAAATGTTTGTACACAGGTAAATATTGGAATACGTGTTAATTTCAGTTTATGACAAATTATTGAAATAACTATTAAAGAAAACAGTGAACAATATATTACTTTAATAAAAAAAATTGGATTAGAAAGAAAGAAGAATTAAAAATAAATTCTCTAAACTCAAGTCAACTAAAATTAATGACTTTAGATGAAAAATCTATTTATGTTATAGAACAAACCTGACGAGATTTTCTACGAAAGATCTCAGTCCCATTTTTAGAAATCTCATAGTTGTTTAGAGATGTTTTCTTTAGTTCACATACTTACTGTTAATTCTTGTTTTACATATATTTAAACAAATTTTATTTGTTTTATATTAGGAATCGGTCAGTTTTTCTGAATCAATTAAAAGCCAACGTTTTGATTTAAGAATCCTATTTGGAAGTTACGCATTAAAGAGATGTATTAAATTCCAAAAGTATATGTAATAAACTATTATATTAGAGGTTTAAAATGAATAATTTTAAAAACATAAACTTAAACATAAATATCAGCTTAAATACGAATGTTCAAAGGCAATATTATAAAGACACATTCCTTTCATTAATGTTACGAGTATTTTATGTTGGGTAAAATATGAAATTATTCATTTACAAGTTTCTGTATATATTCAGTGAATGTATATTATTAACTGTTGCTATAATTTCTTAACACTGAGTCACACAATGTGTTCTCGGGACGTCTAGTTTAACGTTAAAAGTAGTATCCTGGAATAGTTCTAAGTTGAATATTGGTTCCAACAAGTATGGATTTTCTCAGAACCTCATAAGATGAGATTATTATTTCTGTCAGGATGTTTTTCATGATTTAGACACGGAAACAGTCATTCAAATAAAAGCTGTGAGAATCAATATGAATGGATACGTTGTGGGTAGGTAGAATCTCATAGCCTTTGATTTAACGACTATTTCCATTGAACCCATCCACTTCAGTACTACCAATGTTAACTTCTATGAAAACCTATAGTTGTTTCCTGGATGTCGAAATCATTCCGGAATTTAACCTGAATTGTTTCTTTTTTCATTTTATTTATTACATGTTTTTTTAATAAATTTAATTTAATGTTAATTATTTGATTTCTTTATGGTAGTTGTTGGTCAGATTGTAGCTCAAGTCTTGCGGGTAGAACCAGTAGTTCGTCTTTATTTGCCTGTCAAGCCTATAACATTTCTTCCTGATGATGGCAGGTATTTCAAAACGTTATTTGTTGATATTTGTATTTATTTATTTAAATTTGTTTTGTTCATAATTAATTAGTTTTTGAGTAATAAAATGCATATTTTATCGTAAAGCAAAATAAAGACAAAATACTTCGTATTTGGACTTATTACGTGAGCTGATTTTGACTGAACAGTAGTCAGTTACAATGTACGTCAGTTGGGACAGGAAAAATGTAAACACTTGCACATGGGTTGAAAATATCTTTTAGTGTTTAATACTTTTTTTATATGTTATTTAATTTTATATAGTCACTTTTTATGGCATTTCTCTAGTTTGTTTATACCACAGAGCTAATAGATTGGAAAAAGGCATCAAATTTAAATTGATCACAATAAGTTAGCCTCACGCAACATGATATAATGGGGCCAGGTTAGCTCAGTGGTAATGTACTCGCCTTTGGGATGGTAGTCCCGGGTTCGATCCCCACCTGACACTCGATTTAATCACGCAGGAGGTGAATAAATCTGAGAATGTCGTCCGTCGGAGAAGATGTTAAGCCTGTTTTCATTTATTACCATACACCAAAGCCTTCCGACCATTATAAGGAAAGAAGACGTTAAGCCGTCGATCCTGAGCCTGTACGATGTCAGGTACTCGTTAAAAATCTCTACTCAAAATGCACTTGAGTTAGGCACAATTTAGGACCTCCATTGTATAATCTGTAGAATCACCCATCAAACAAAAAGTTTGTGAACGGCTAAAGTTATCACCGCTAAGGGATCTGTTTAAATAAATAAAAAAAATCATATAATAATCAGGTAGGTCTTGTAAGTGAAAATTTAGTTGCACTCATGTAGTTGAAAATTCTCCTTTCTGCATATATTGGTACCGAGAAAAAAATAGAAGGTGTACTCGGTGAAATGAAATGTATAATTTCTTTGTAAGTAGTCAGGGATTGTTACAAAGAAAACGTGAGTTAATTTACTACCTACTAATAGGATATAGTTCAACTTCTTTTAAGGATTGTAAATTATATGGAGGTTTTCATATCAGCAAAAAGGAACATGATATGGAAAATATATAGAGGTCTCAATTTGAAAGTGGGTGCTAAAACGTGAAATAAGGCATCAATTATCCAACCAACAATGTTACCTGGAGGCATAAACAATGGAATTTATAGTTTGAATATTACGTGACCCGAGCGTCCTAGGGTATGCAGCAGTCAATAGCTTAACAGCTAGCGTAATGCTTTCTTTAAATATTAATCCGAGAATAATTTTCACTTTACAACTTTAAGTAAGTATTCTTAGACAATAAAAAAACAGCATTGTTAATAAAAACTTATAATTATAGGAACGATAATACACTTTTTGAGAAAGTGATTTATGTATTCAAATTGTAATTACTTCTACTTTACTATAAGTAAAGTATAGTGATCGTAAAAAAATTCGATCTCCAGATTTTGACAGAATTACATGTTTTGAAGTCCCAAAAGTCGTTTTATGAAGTTTATACGATGATGGTCTGTGTGCGTGTGGGTGGATGGATGGATAAAAGATGGAAAGATTTAAAATTAATGTTTTTAAAATACTAAAAATATTTCAAGTTTTAGATGGGAAAATTTGACTTAAATATTCAATGTAGAAGGAGGTCAGATAAACTATGTAAGAGATCCACTGCCTATTGGAACAAAAGCCATTCTACTGTAAGTGATTATTGCGTAACACGAAATCTACTTCCTCTTTTTTCAAAAATGTTATTACTGCTGTATTTATACTAAGGATATTATATGCATTAGTGGTGTGATATACAGAAGTAAGCGTATATATTGATAAGTGGATGAATGACTATCTGTACTACGTACCTCCAGAAATGAAAGACCTAATATTATATTGAAAGTGAAAAAGTGAAAGCTTTATTATTATACTTAGCAGGAGGAATATAAATACACTAAACCATTTCATTTTTCTAATTCATTTCTATGCGTAATTAATTGTATTTTTTTTAAACAGTGAAATAATATATTAAAATGAGCTTGTGGAATAAAATTCAATTATTTTAGACATTAATATATTGGATTTAAAAGTGCATATTCATGATTTAATCAAAGAATAAATAAACGAAAGAAATGGTCAAATTTTTAAAACAATAAAAATGTACTTTTTTTTTAGAAAAATGTAAAAATCTTGATCTACTCGTATGATTGCATGTGAAAGCTTTTGAGGAGGCAGAAATCATTATGTTGTAAATTAGTTTGATATTTTTTTTACTTATAGTAAAGTTAAGTGCAGGCTGTTCTAGATTTGTTACAATGTTATACGATTTGGCACAAATAAAACGAAAACTTTATAGCACGGAATCGTTCAAATTAAATAAGCCAGTAAAACAAAATTCGTCTTATCAAGGTATAAACTGGGTGAAAAGAAATTTTTAAAATAGTTGAATTCAATATAATTCATAGGCCTCTATTTAGTCTAAAAATGATGATTCACGCAGAATGAAGTCTCTTCATTTCCCGCCAACAGTACATAATGCACATGTCTTTTCTATCGTATGATTATTTCAACCAATTAAAGGCTCTCATTTTTTCACGTCATTTTAATATTCAATTACCTTGCTATTCGACGTCAATTTTATTTGTAACAGTTTGAAATTAATTCAAATGTGGCCTTATTGAGAAATTTAGTTTAATACCTGTGTTTAAAAGATTACATTAATTGAAAAATTTAGTTTAATATATGTTTTAAATATGAGTTTACATTGATTAAATGACAATGCAAGAATACAGAAGCTGTTGAACATCATTATTAAAGTCATTGGAAATATTTTATTAATTTTCTTTTCAATATCACAAGTGCATTACTTGTTCTTTTGACTATCTACGCTTATCTAGTAATAATGTATTTTGAACATCATTTATATTATTTTTATATCATTCTTATTTTGATAATTCTTATATAGTTCTATACAATTTATATTTATTTTCACTTTACCAGGAAAATAGAATACTTTATAACCACCATGTATATAATGCAAAAGTTCACCATGTGAGTTTTTTGGGCTCAACGAATTTGTCAAACTGAATCAATATGATTATTTCTATAAGAACATTCAAGAAACATATTTTAATATCTTTGTAAACAGTTATTTAGTGTATTAGTTATACTTCTTTTTCATAATTTGCCTTAGTAATTTCTGGCCTTAAATAATGTTATATCTTATTTTTTTCTCTTTTTCTGTATTGTTGCTTTTAAATTATTTACTTTATTACTATGAATGGAAGCTGTATTTGACATCATACAAAGAATTTAAACTCTGTATCTAGAAACCCTTGATCACATTATATCTGTATTCGAAGCAATCATCTCAGAATGGGCAAAGATTTCTGTCAACTCATACCTAAAACTATAGAAGTGAGGAATACTTCTCCATTTACATTTATGAAGGTCATTAATGAACATAAAATCTGACGTTAAATTGAGTGACAACAATGGCATGACAGCAGTATGTCACATACTATTACAACAGTATGACTGTAGTACTGTACTGAACTACACGAGTCCGATGAGTTCAGGTCCTCAGTTTAATCATTTTTATCAGATCTCACTATTCTAATAACTAATAATGCGATTACACTCAAATCTAAACAAATGACACATATTGATTAAACGTAAAGAGCACAAAACATCAGTTGGTGCTTAATGTGTTTGTTATTATGTTTACTTATAGTAAAGTTGAGTGTAGGCCACTCCAGATTTTTTCTTTAGTGGGTATGGATTTATTCAGTGTTTCTTGTGAATTATGAAACCGAATAATGTACATATCTACTTTTTTTCCTCCAAAGTAGTACTCCTATTTGGATGGAGTTTATTGCAATATTTTCACATGCTCCATTTTTGATAGTACATGTGTATAATATTGATATAGTATATCTACTTATACTCGTAAGTAAGTGGTCAAAATTTGATTCATATTTACGATGAATCCACTTGTCAGTTTTTAAAGATATCTGATTCGCAAATTTCATGCTATTGAAAAATAGCACTTGACACATTCCTGCCATTTCCCACTACCTACTTAGGAAAAACTGGATTTTCCTTCTATACTGCCTTTTTTTCTTCTATAAAGACTAAATATTCAATTAGACTCAGTGTGCTGCTGAGTTGAGAATCAAAGTCTTTTGAGATTACAAAATAAAGTTTGTGTTAAAATTGCTAGTAATTCTGTTTTAGGTATTATGTGCTTGTGGGAAGTATGAAAATTAAAACCTTTTAGTTTTGAATTTTTATTTGAGAAATACACATTGCAGTAATATTACTTTTTAATTGTTTTTAAACATATATACTATTTATAAAGGCATGTGAAAATATTTATATTATGAGTGTATAAAATTAGAATCTGGAGTTCCCGGGAAAGTAGCTGAAGTAAAAAGGGTTCCGTGCCGAAAAAAGTTTGAGAAACTCTGATATAGATATTAATTATAGTATAGATGATTTATGTGTTTTGAGGGCAATTTTTCGGGCCTCGAAAAGTAAGTTTGCTGTCCATCTTGTGTATTTGAATCTCATTGTTGTCTCCCAACTTACTAACTCTTCAGTCAACGAAATGCGGTTTTCTGTCCTCCACTCCTTCCACTGATAGTTTACCTGACGATGAACACCAAGTGTTCAAATCGCGTAGTTTGAATATAAAAACTTCGTTTGTTCGAGACCTTTGTATTATCCGTTCAACCCAGTATAACTCTAAAAGGTTAACTATTATTTAGATAGCACCTTACTAATAATAGCCTAATTTCTGAATACAGAAATTATCTGTTTAGCAAATGACATATTGGTTTTAGCTCTTCTCTCCTTTCAGGAATGAAAGGTAGCTACAGTTCGGCCTCAACAACTCTACGAAAGAATCAAGAAAGTTGACAAATTTTCTTATCTTCAGCACTTTCCATGAGAAATTTGAGTCTTAATCAAAGTTCCTTGCAAACATTATACGAAGAGATTTTCAAATTTCAGCAAAATCTTCACTTTTTAATGACTAAACTAAAAACTAAACATATGCCTTTCCTTCTCTTGAGTATTTATAACAGTACTTACTACTTTATTGTAACATAACCTGCGATATTTCAGTGATATCTTCTGCTTTTTAATTTATTTTATTTTACCATACTTACAAAATTTTATAGAACGAGAGGATTGAATTGTTAGAACCATTATTTTATTCTGTATAATTTCCTATGGGATTGTAAACAGTGTCTTACAAACTCTAGGGGTGTAACTGTAAGACTTGTATGCGGATTATATTTTTCATCTATCAAGTAAATGCAAATAAATGAATTGTAAATACAGCAGTTATATAGTATTATTAGATGCAAGTATTACTGGTCAGGTCAGTTAAATTTTGCCTGTCATGCTGGCCTTAAAGATGCCTTTAAAAAGATCGGCATCTTTTTAAGATCCAGTAATGGATAAAAAAACCTGGATTGACTTACACTTAACTTTACTGTGGGTAAACTATATTGAAATTAATTGGCAATTAGTTTAATTCATTGATTGCTTTAATCGTGTAGACACATTATAAAACTCTCAGGTGAATCTAATTCATCGACAGATATGATACTAAGTTACATCTTTGATTTAACTTAGTATCATACTTAAATAGTTCTGAATCCATCATTGTATGATGGATGGATTACGAGCCATCCATCATACCATAGAATGCATCAGAAATGTATGTTTGGGGTTAAATTTTTATAATTAACAATTTTATTCTTCTAACATATCATATTAACACATTAAACAATTTAAATTTTTTTAATTAATTTCTAAATAATGATTTTACAATACTAGTTGTAATTGAAACTCCGACGTGAATAAATCGAGGGTTAAAGTGAATACCGAACTTATACCTGAACTATAATAATCATATTCTGAACTTACAAGTTCAGAGGTGAGCAGTTTGCCATTGAGTTAACCTGGCTCCCTTTCCCTGAGGTTAGTAATATTAGAATCAGTAGTAATACAGTAATCCCTCACTAGTTCGCGGTTCAGTTTCGCGGGGTCCTGAAATATTCAATTTGAAAATAAAAAATATAAAAAAATATTCAACTGTAATTGCCATAAAAAAATTTAAAAAAAATACAACTCGTAATGAAAAAGTACAGTAGTTATTATTAGAGAAGAAAATATACAGGATTCTTCTTGTCCGATCGAGAATGATTTCAAACAACCAGTGACTTCCTGGGACAAAATATATTTTACAGTATTAAATCAAAGGTTAATAAAAGTTATTAAGAAATATTCAATGAATATTAAAAATTAATGAAAAATATTAAAACATAATTGTAACAAGAAAATAATAAAAATATCAAAAAATAGAAGTAAAAAAATAGGCCTTTTCATCAATAAATTAAAATAAAGGATAGTTACGATTTTTTTTATTTTATTTACTTGCATTATTATTTGCTTGTATTATTATTTTTACAATACATTAAGGGTATAATTCTCTCTTTCTTTCTCTCTTATAGTCGGTAAAGGCGTAACTTTTTTTTATTAATTATTTCTTATTTCTTTTTTTTCTTGTTTTTCATTTTCATTTACAACACAGTACAGTATTCAGTAAGGTCAGGATTCTCTCTCTGTTGGAAAGGTGGTTGTTTGAGCTTTAGAGGCTTTTATAAAGGCGCGTTCTTGTTCGCTTTTCGCAGGTGTCTTCGGTCCCCATTATCCGCGAAAAGTGAGTGGATTACTGTATTAAATCTCACACCTCCTACATTGGCTGTAGAGCTCGACTGGCTTCCGGATCTTCTGGTTCCCCGAATCTTTACTACTTAAGATGATAACTAGAAGGACCCGAAACCTGTCGAGGTCTCCAGGCAATGTACGAGAGACGAAGGTTAACATACTGTTAATTCAAAATCGCAAACAGCCTGCGCTAGAAGCTTGCTAGCACTAGCCTCCCTAAACACGCATTATAAGCTCCGTTTTCCTTTATGTGCCAAAGGCAGTGTAATATTTCGACTAAAATAGCTCTCACTTAAGATTATATACTGAATTAATAAAGAGAATAAAAATTAAATTCACTGAAGTGTTTAATCATATCAATTTTATATCTCACTTTCTTGAAGGAATTCGAGTTAATTATAGTTACAATAACAGGTGTCGTGTGACCTTTCTACAAACGTGACTGTATGTCGTAAAAACATTTCTAGCAATATTGTTTTAATTTAATATAAATTAGTCTTATTGTCTCAATGATATGATTTTATAATTTGAGTAATAATTTATTATTTTTAACCACGTAATGGTTCATAGTAATCATTAAAACTCGTCATCGTTGAAACCATTCATGCTAATAGATAAAAAACATGGATTGACTTACACTCAACTATATTTTAAGTAAACTATATTGAGATCAATTGATTGTTTTAATCGTGTAGACCTATTACACAATTCATCGGCAATTCGTTAAATGAGTTCATGTATATTACCGTTGCTACAAAAATATGTCAAAAACATATGTAAAGAAGTTATAGCACATTCGCAGTTCCTACAAATGGAATTTAAGTGCTATAATATTTTCTCATCTTCTAATATTAACCTTTTTAAACTTCTGAGAGGGTAATTCATACTAAGCCTAAATTTAATATATTTAAATTTTTTGAAATAATCAGATGACCAAGTTTAGATAGTTCTATAAGGGCGTAGGTGCCGTGGAAGTACCTTTTCAATGTCCTAATTAAAACCTGATAAAGAATAGTTACAGAACCCAGAACTGTGCGACAGTTAACTATTATTAGGAGTTGATTAAGGCCGTTATGATTGTTGTTATAATATTTTAGAGGGACACCTACTCTGCAATAAGTAGACACCATCCTTGAAGGGTTCGTAAGACTTCTCAACATATAAATCCGTAAAACATTAATCATTCCTTTTTATTTTCACTATGAAAACACGTTTGTTAAGAAGCAAAAATCCACTTGTGGTACTTTTCTATATTACACTTCATCGTACGATGATTATATCTTACACCATAATTATATGAAAAACTTGTAACTATATATATATATATATATAATATATATATAAAATAAATTCAAAACGAAGGAAACACATAGAAATGCACAGACATAACTCATATCGATATTTCGACCATCGTCGTCATCAGGAGGTGTGAAGAGCGAAGAGTCCTGCAGAAAGACAATATATGTCTTCCTGTTGTCTTCCTGCGGGACTCTTCGCTCTTCGCTCTTCACACCTTCTGATGACGACGATGGTCGAAATATCGATGTGAGTTATGTCTGTGTCTTTCTGTGTGTTTCCTTCGTTTTGAATTTATTTTATTTAAAAAAGTCCGCTGGACCGTTTCTTTTAATTGTATATATATATATATATATATATATATATATATATATGATATATATCAATATAAACAAAGAAACATAGAGAAATCAGAAGAACACACTTACAGTCTCTAATTTTCGGTTTGAACCGTCTTCAGGAGAGATAAGAGAGGGAAACCAAGCGCACTGGATCAGAGACGGTTGGAGACCCAACCGTCTCTGATCCAGTGCGCTTGGTTTCCCTCTCTTATCTCTCCTGAAGACGGTTCAAACCGAAAATTAGAGACTGTAAGTGTGTTCTTCTGATTTCTCTATGTTTCTTTGTTTATATTGAACTATATTTGTCCGTTTTGGATCGTATTTCCAACGAAAAAAAGTGTATATATATATATATATATATATATATATCAATGATCAAACCACAATAAGAAATGGGAAAACAAGACTAAGATCTTTCAACCGTAACAAGCGGTCTTCGTCAGAGTCAAAAACCCAATTGAGTTGGGTTTTTGACTCTGACGAAGACCGCTTGTTACGGTTGAAAGATCTTAGTCTTGTTTTCCCATTTCTTATTGTGGTTTGATCATTGATTGTTGTTTCACGTGTTTATGTGAAATCTTTTTATATATATATAATGCAATTAATATACTATTATTTAAACAAATTAGTACATCAAGATTGCATGTCTGTATCCGAAAAACACATAATTATTACATATATATGTAAATATTCGTAAAAATTGGGATCGGTCATTCTAAAAAAAAAACATTTAGAAAAGATATATCAGCTTTTGTCTTATTTTTTCTCTGGAGATAATTTTTCAAGTTTTCTGAAACACTTCTGGTCTTGCGGCATTTTAGTTTAAAAATAAGTTCACCACAGTTAGATGTTTAATCAGTTCTTGTCAACATGTTTCGGTGAGTTCAAGTGCGTCATTTGGTAGATGATAAAAAGATTTCACACAAACACGTGAAACAACAATCAATGATCAAACGACAATAAGAAATGGGAAAACAAGACTAAGATCTTTCAACCGTAACAAGACTCTGACGAAGACCGCTTGTTACGGTTGAAAGATCTTAGTCTTGTTTTCCCATTTCTTATTGTCGTTTGATCATTGGTAGATGAAACTAAATTTTATGAATTTTTAGAAACCCTGATTAATAGTACAAAATTAACGGTACTAACAATGAGCTAACAATGAAACCGGCTTAGACTATTAGAAGCAGTTTTCTATAAAAAAATCCGTTATATCAATAAGCCAAAGAATGACTTTAGCAGCCAACTACGCTTGTTTTGAAATTTTGTACAATCAAAAAAAAGCACTTAAAATAATAAAAGTACACCAACGACCTGCTGGCGCCAAGGATGGCAACCTTTAAGTTTGTAAATTCTATACTTCCCAATGTAAACACCGTGTAAGTGGTCAGAAATCTAATTAGTCAATACCTGAGTATAGTGATATGAACTCACCATGTTGAGTCAAAACATGCTTACTAAACGATAACTATGGTGACATTATTTTTAAACTAAAAATGTTGTTATGTCCCAAAAGGTTTTCACCTATACTTTTTGTAAATTTTTGTATAAACAGCAATACAATCTTATTTTTTATATGTTTAAAGAAGTAGGGTTTTATTTATTGTGATAAATATATTTAACAATTAGAATATATTTAGCAATTAGAACAATAAACTGTGTTTGTGCTACAAGGGCAACAAGGGCAACAAAGACTACAGACAGTCACTTACTGACTTCATAAACATAGCAGTACAAAAATTCAGCAGTAGTAGGTCCGTGACCTGGAACTGCTAATTAGAACGTGCAATACAGTGCGCGGAAAGAATCGCTGGTCGTTGGTCGTTGGTGTTTGCGCTTGCTGCCTCATAACTTTAGTGAAATTCTTAGACTGAGAGTAGAATTGACCATGCCAAACAAGCACGTATCTTTTAATTTTTTTCTCCTTATAATAAGATTTAGTCAATCATGTAGTTAAATGATGTGTTAATGTAGTTAAATGATATGTCATGATTTTAAAATAATGTGTTAAATGATTTTAAAACTAAGGCTCACCGTATAAATAAAAACTTACAACCAAAGCATCAGAGAGTGGAGTAATACAATCAAATTAAAAACAACACAAACATAAATCCATACAACATGACATTCGTTAGAAATTTATATTCTTATAAGATGCCAAATATACAATGTATGTATACAAGGTGAAAAAATTATTGAAATAGACTACACAGATACAAGTTTAGTAATCTAAAGAACGTGTCTTGAATACGTAGTGTTCTTCTTCAGAATGTGATGTAAGATTTAAAACTTCTAACACTTATAAAAGGGTGTTTTAGGTACTTTAGTTCTATGTTTTGTACATTCAGCCAATATAAAAGTTATGAATTCTGTACGCATAGGAGTGGTTTAGGTACTGTAGTTCAATGTTTTGTACATTTAACTAATATTAAAGTTATGAATTCTGTACGTTTAGGAGTTCTTTAGGTACTTTACTTCTATGTTTTGTACATTCAAGCAATATGAAAGTTATCCATTGTGTACATTTCGGAGTGCTTTAGCTGCTAATTTTTATGTTTTGTACATTCAACCCATATAAAATTTATGAATTCTGTACGTTTAGGTGTCTTTTAAGCGCCTTAGCTTTATGATATAAGGTTCAAAATAAAAGCAAAAATACAAAATCAGAATTTTAGGTGGGGAATTTTGTAAAACAAAGCTTGTATTTCAATATTGATACATTTTTCTAATCTAAAATGTACCTACTGTGGGCTTGTTGTGTATCTTTCATGTAATCTGAAGCTCATATGAAAATAGTTTGGGGTATCATCAATGCTGTCATTCTCCAATCAATACCACCTTTCTGACTCAGCAGTAATCAATTCTATTCGCCTAACCATCAAAACTCATTATGATCAAGTTGATTATGATGAATGTAAATTAGTTTTGAGTAATACTAACAAAAGCTCTTTAAACGCACCAGTTAATTTCTTTTCCATTCAATTCTTTATTCAAGTATTTCAGAAGACAGTTTTGCTAAAAAGGGTATTCTTTCATTTCTTTATCATTCTTCAACTACATATCCCTTTAAAAGAGTAGGGACCTAGTTTATTAAATATACATTCCCGGCTGAGAGAAGGGTTGAGCGGTACATACCTTTCATATTTCTTTAGAATTGTTCACATCTCTTTGAAGAAAATTATTTTGATGTCTATATGACTACGGAAAATATACATCAATCCCCAAACATTAATCTTGCTAATTCAATTTTGGAAATACGTTATTTTACGCTATTATTGATATTAATAATTAATTATTATTTTTTGGAGGGCTAGTTATAGTTAAAAAGAATTAACTGAACAGAAAAAATCAAGTAAAACATATTTTAATGAATAATGTTTTTTTTCAAAGTTGTAGGTACGTTTAATTAAGCTTTAATCACTGCAGTAAGTGAAAGCGCTTCATATGAGTGAGCTTATTGTAAGTTTCTTATATCTTCAATCAATCAAGTCGTTCTGGCAAGAACTGTGTCTGACGGCTTGCGGTAAACTTTAGTAATGAACTGGTTTAATCATAATATCTCAGAACGGCAGCTGTCTTTTAGTGGCAATGAAGGTATACATAAAACTATAGTTCTATTTCTCAAGTCTCTGGAGGATAACATGGAGTCTAATTAACAATGGTGTTTGAAATAAAAATACAGTAGTGCCTCGGGATACGAGTGCCCCAATATACCAGTTATTTGAGATACAAGCTGTCAAATGAGCGAAATTTTGTTTTGTAATACAAGTGAAATTTGACATACGAAGAACAGTCAATTGTAGTATCAGGTCGTCATTTATAAATATGTACTAAACATTTCTGTTTTCTGCGATGCTGCCTACGGCCCACTCAGTTCTCAGTTTACTTTTGAAAATTGGAAGATCAATTCAATTGGCAGATCTTGGGAATGTGGGAGATAGTTCCATAGTTCGTGGCAAAGAAACACCCCGAAAAAGTTGCAACTGGTCGTGCATCGGATCTATTTAATGAAACTTGCCTAACTCATTTCCATAGCATTCTGAAACGGAGGAAGAACAAACCTCCTTGGACATTTTTTTTAATTCTGCAAATCTACTGTATTTTTTTAATACAGTAGCATTTAAGTTACGTCTAAGTTAAATTTAAATAACCAAAATACTAATTGCATATGTACGTAAACTTAATAAAACCAGTTTTTTTTAACCACCTCTGCATTCTCTTTTATTATGTTTTTATACAATATTTGTCATTTATAAATACATTTTCTTATTCAAAATCACGTAACAAAAACAATTAGGGGTAAGTATTTTTGGATTAATGGCATTTCAATTGATTTCAATGGGGAAAATTGCTTTGAGATACGAATAAATTGACGTATGAGTAAGGTTACGGAACGAATTAAACTCGCAAGCCGAGGTACCACTGTATAATTAAAGTGGTTAAAGCCTAGCTTAGTAAATGAATGAAATATGTGAACCAGCTTTGATACTATAAAGCGTATCTTAGCCCTTCTGTCATACTGCATGTAATGACAAAGCGGGACGGATGCCTCTTTCGTCGCATCTAAGAAGTATAAGCCTAGGCAAAGATCACGATAACACAACTTCCAAGATACTCCCAGTGTTGACATTGTATCATCGTCCTGGCCAGTATGTTAACCTTCTGTGTCATCATTATGTGAATACTGGGTACATACAAGATGAACAAGTTTGCAGAAGAATAATCTCAAATATGTTAAAACCACAAATTATGACCTTCCATCTACTATATATATAAATAATTTCAGCCCCTAGTGGTGCCATGCAGCCCTACCATAGGCTGCATTGGCTTTATTTCCACAAGTTTGTTGAACCAGGGGCTACAAAGGCCACTGACCTTACCTGCAGCTGAGCAGATTCAGTAGGAGCATTTCGGAGTTTGATCCGAAACTCTTAAAACAAGTCGGTACTACGAGCAGCGGAGGCCCCTGGAGGCTCGAAATCTGTACACCTAACAATATATCCAGATCTTATTGCTTAAATTAGTGACTTTAACCTTCAGTGAATGATTTCGAGAATTTCCCTATTAATTTTAAACTATTTATGGGGAATTTAAAAAATTACGTCTCCACACAAAAAAGTCTAAATCAAAACTAACAACCCGTTTCAAACAGTTAGTGTTCTTCTTCAGGTATATAAAAAAAAATACTCTTTTTTTGTGTCTAGACGTAATTTTTGAAATTCTCTATCATGATTAAGTACTACACTATAACAGATTGAACAAGTGGTGAATTTTAAACCACTTAGCAAATTTAGAGTCCAGCAGAATTCATTGATCAGGTCGGTCATTTTAGCGATTTATACTTATTCAGATAGCTTTAGCCTTTACAAAAACTCGATAGTATACATTTCTATTATGTTTTCAAGTGAATTTATAATAGTGTAGGATTAAATAACCGCTTGATGGCATATGAAGGTCCAGCATGCGTGTTTTTGAGTAGTGAACAGGATACACTTGTTGATTCTTGTTCATTTTTAATTACTTGCTTGTTTCACCTATATAAATTTTCAAGAAAACATCCACTCAGAATTTTATAAATATCATATGTTGTAATTTTTTGAGGAAATGTTTAATTCATTTATTACTTACATTAGCAACATTTTGTTAAACAAACACATAAACTCATGATTATGAGAAGCTTACTTGTTTTGAATTTGAAGAAAGTTCGATGTTTCGAATAAAAGATGTTTTCGTCAGTAATTTAACAGTTTTTTAATAATTTGTTAAAATTATCGTTAGGCGTAGTTAAAGTGTAAACAATAGAACAATATTAATTTTTAACATCTCAAAAATTAGACCAACAAACTGTTAACGCTTTCAAAGAATATATATCTAAAACCGTAAGGTTAATTATTTATTGGCTGTCAAAATAAAAGTTGACACATGTACGAACTTAGAAGTCATCTAAGAAGAGCTATTGCATCTGCATCAATTGTGATGTCACTCGGTGAAAGTTGACTCCAATGAATTTTATTTACTTAGAATGACGGCTTTATTGATCAATTATGGATGGAGACATAACAATTCCATATTACGATGTCAAATAATGAAATAACTATTATTAGGGAATTACTACTTTCAAGGTTAGGAGTGGGTTTAACACCTCATGAAATTCCAGGGACACCACTTCATGATATGTCAGGGTCCAACACCTCATGATATGTCAAGGCCCAGCACCTCATGATAGATATGTCAGGGTCCAACACCTCATGATATGTCGGGACCTGGGCTGCCAGAATTGATACTATAGTACCAAATGTGGTACTATTTGCCTTAAGCTAAAGTTAGTGCCTTCGGCGCACTATGCAGTTAAAGTATTAATAATTATATTTCATGACTTAGCTGCTGCTATTGGTGATTGTAAGGAAGGTTTTTTAGGCTATTGTACATGAATAGCATTGGACTTAAGACAAGGTTTGTAACATTTGGTACTCTTCTCTCTGATTTGGTACCTATTCAGTATAACAGTTGGTACTATTGACAAAAACATTCTGGCTGCCCTGGTCGGGACCAACACCTCATGATATGTCAGGGTCCAACACCTCATGCTATTCCAGGGTACACCACTTCATGATATCTCAGGGTTTAACACCTCATGATATATCAGAGACCAGTACCTCATGGTATATCAGGGTCCAGCAACTCATGGTATATCAGGGTCCAGCAATTCATATAGCAGGGACAACACTTCATGAAATGTCAGGACCCAACACCTAATGATACGTCAGGTTCCAGTACCTCATGATATATCAATCCTGGGCCAATTGATTTAAGCAGCTTTTGTAACTAACTATGTTTTTAATACCATTTAAATATCTCTTATTATCGTATAGATATTATTATTATTTTTAGTACTCTATTATTAATCAATTATTCATTGATATTTTTAATTGCTTAGCATTTTACAGGAGAAGAGAGAGGAAGATAGAGATATGGACAGACACACACACACACACACACACACATATATATATATATGGAATTAAAGTATGCAGCAGCTTCTGCATTGACGACCTTTTTGCTGATGGCCTCGATTTTTCTCACTATCTTCCGGTGATGCTGAGGCAACTTCCATATATGCTGGGCCAGAGACATTGAGAAAACCAATATCAAACAACTTTAATGAAACACAAAAACACTGGGTGGAAACAAGCTTTCAACCACACATTGGTCATCTTCAGGTTACACTATTATTTAATTAATGAATGTTAATATAATTAACTGAAAAGTAATCTTTAAAATTAAACATAACAATTTTAACAGATATAAAACAAACGATACAGCGGTGAGAGGAAAACAAAGAGCAGGTTCCAGCAGGGTTGCAACAACATACAGGTTTGCCCCTCAATTGCTGTCAACCCTACTGGGCTCTAACTCTCTAACAAATTTAAAGCTATTATCGAAAGTAGTGCTACTTGGGATCACATTGAGGTCATAATTTTGAATATTATTGAATATTTTATTCAAAATTATGACCTCAATGTGATCCCAAGTAGCACTACTTTCGATAATAGCTTTAAATTTGTTAGAGAGTTAGAGCCCAGTAGGGTTGACAGCAATTGAGGGGCAAACCTGTATGTTGTTGCAACCCTGCTGGAACCTGCTCTTTGTTTTCCTCTCACCCGCTGTATCGTTTGTTTTATATCTGTTAAAATTGTTATGTTTAATTTTAAAGATTATTTTTCAGTTAATTATATTAACATTCATTAATTAAATAGTAGTGTAACCTGAAGATGACCAATGTGTGGTTGAAAGCTTGTTTCCACCCAGTGTTTTTGTGTTTCATTAAAGTTGTTTGATATTGGTTTTCTCAATGTCTCTGGCCCAGCATATATGGAAGTTGCCTCAGCATCACCGGAAGATAGTGAGAAAAATCGAGGCCATCAGCAAAAAGGTCGTCAATGCAGAAGCTGCTGCATACTTTAATTCCATTTGTCTTCAAGAAGATTTGCTGCCCACTTATACCAATATATATATATATATATATATAAAGATTTCACATAAACACGTGAAACAACAATCAATGATCAAACCACAATAAGATAAATGGGAAAACAAGACTAAGATCTTTCAACCGTAACAAGCGGTCTTCGTCAGAGTCAAAAACCCAACTCAGTTGGTTTTTGACTCTGACGAAGACCGCTTGTTACGGTTGAAAGATCTTAGTCTTGTTTTCCCATTTTCTTATTGTGGTTTGATCATTGATATATATATATATATATATATATATTGTAAACAGGGAAACGATCCAAAAGGACAACAAACGTTTCACGGTGAATCACAAACACAGAACTAAGGAACAAACACACTTACTGTCTCGAATTTTTGGAAACCCAACGATCTCCAACCGTCGCTTCACAGGTGCGCTTGGTGTCCCTATCTCAACTGGTTCAACAAAAAATTAGAGTCAGTAAGTGTGTTTGTTCCTTAGTTCTGCCTTTGTGATTCACCGTGAAACGTATATATATATATATATATATATATATATATATATATATATAGAGAGAGAGAGAGAGAGAGAGAGAGAGAGAGAGAGAGATACAGGGGGTGAATAATTAAGATAGGATGCATTTTGTTTTTTTTTACTGAAGAAAGCAAATATAGCAGAAATGTGATAGATGATGAGAAAACGATAAGTGAGAGACACTAAGTAGGAGGTGAAAACTTAATAAATAAAGATTATTATAAGAAAAGTAAGTAATTTAACTACGACAGAGTTGAGTGGAAACAATGGGGATTATTTTTTAGCTGATTGATAAGATTTATTATATGTTTGCTATGAATGTAACGTAATGGATTAAGTGGAATAGGAATAAATTGTAGCAAGAGTGATTTAAGTTGATGAGCGTGGAGGCCATTAGAGGAAGAGAAGTTGGCAAGTAGGTGTAATAAGTAAGGGAAGGTGATGCGGAAGACAGGTGGTGAATAGATGGCGACTGCGGGGGCGGGTGGGGGCAGGTGGCTGGGAGCGAGAGGCCAACTCGTTACTGCAGATGAACTGATCTCATGCTTTAGAGGATTATTGTGGCCTAACTGCACCATCTCGCCCTCAGAGCCAATTACACACCAACAACCCACCAACTGTCTTACCTTCTCAACTCCTATTTACATGTCTGCAACTACAACATCAGTCTTATCTTAGATTTACAGTCGGGAAAACAAGGAAACTGAAAAATACCTCATGTTCTACTACTAGTAAAACCCTAGCTACTGACTTACCTTCTCTACTCTTATTTACATGTCTGCAACTACAACATCAATCTTATCATGGATTTACAGACGGGAAAACAAGGAAACTGAAAAATACCTCACGTTCTACTACTAGTAAAAACCTAGCAACTGTCTTACCTTCTCTACTCCTATTTATATGTCTGCAACTACAACATTAGTCTTACCTTGGATTTACAGTCGGGAAAACAAGCAAACTGAAAAATACCTCACGTTCTACTACTAGTAAAAACCTAGCAACTGTCTGCAACTACAGAATCAATCTTACCTTGGGTTTACATTCGAGAAACAAGCAAACTGAAAACATGCAAACCAAGAAAAGTAAAAACCTAGCAACTGTCTTACTTTTACTAATTTTACTCTAATATCCAGAACTAGTATATTACTCTCAGATTCATAGTCACGAAATGATAGGATTGTAAACGATTCAATCAATCAATCTTAATCATGTTACTCTTGCATATAGAAGATATATGATATCACTCTTATGTTAGATTGGTAGCTAGGCAAGAAAAAATATTATCTAGAAACACATTTGGCAAAAAAAGTATTTTTCTTGTCAAGCATAATTGGGAATATACACCATATCTACAGCATAAGGCCCATTTGTTTGTGAAATATTAATTTGATCCATCAAAGATCGTAGGTTGTAATGTCTATATAATATATATGTATATATTTGAAGTCCAAAACTACAAGGAAAAAGAAAAACAAAGGAAATAAGTGCTCTGAGGCCTTTCACTTTAGGGCATCAGAAAGCTAAGAAAGCAAGAAAAAATACTTTAAGTAAAAGTAAAAGGTCTCAAAGCATTTACTTCTTTTGTTTTTCTTTTTCCTTGTGATTTCGGACTTCATTAATTACATCACTGAAAAGATTTTACTAAAACATGTGAAATAACAGTAAATGATTTGTTGAAAAACCTAACCGTTGTGTTTTTGACTCTGACGAAAGATCTTAGTCTTGTTTTCCCTTTTTCATATGGTGGTTTGATCATTGATTATATCACGTGTATAACTGTGATTTTTGCATGTATATATTTATGATCAAACCACGTTGTGGTTTGAACATTGATTGTTATTTCACGTGTTTATGTAAAATCTTATTATTTATATATAACCACAGTAAAATATTAAAAAAATAGGACCAAAATCATCACACGCGGACATCAACAAAAGAACGTGATAAAATTATTTTGGGGACCTCTAAATCTGTAAATTCGACAAAACCTCGAGACCGAATTTTTTACGATTACTATAATTTACTTATAGTAAAGTTATTTTTGTTGTTATTGTTATGAGTTGTTTCTTTTCGTAAATGAATGCAAGAGAATATAGTTTGCTAATGATGGCATGATTGAGAAGTAATCATTGATTTCCAAGGGTGATGAGCATTTGTATTGGAGCTGCATAATGCACTACAAACTGTCTTTGCGAAACACGATGAAACATCACGCTGCACCGAGCTGGCCGGCTGGCCATAGATAGCAGAGAAAGACTTGATTTGGTTAGTCGACAGACCTCATACGGGCTGGCTGCTCCAATGTAGAAGCCATGCATATAAACATGAGCCCTACCGCCAGACACCCAAATCTATCGCTCTCTTATGCAAACCCACAGCCATTGTGTTCTCAATACAACTGCATGCCAATAGCGATGCGATTTACAAACGTTTTACTATAGACGAGTCTGTTTGTCAGCAAGGCCTCACAGGCTTTCGATGCTGCTACATTCATTAAACAAAACTACATTACCATGTGTATTAACTTGCAAAATAAACGAGAATATTAGAAGTGTCAACTAATACTTCCATGTATATTATATTCTGGAATTCAAAGAAGAGCATATAATATTTCTAACCAATCAGAGGTTTTAGAAGTCATTCTACTAGACTCTTTAAAGAAGTAGATGACGGTAATTACACCCAAATATACAACACACGCACACACACACACACACACACACTCACACACACACACGCACTCACTCATTTACCCAACCACACACACACTCACTCATTTACCCACCCACACACACACTCACTCATTTACCCACCCACACACACACTCACTCATTTACCTACCCACACACACACACACACACTCATTTACCCACCCACCACACACACACACACACACACACACACACACACACACACACACACACACACCACACACACACCACACACCACCACACACACACACACAACCCACACACACACTACACACACACACACACACACACTCATTACACACACCCACACACACACACACTCACTCATTTACCCACCCACACACACACTCACTCATTTACCCACCCACACACACACTCACTCATTTACCCACCCACACACACACTCTCACATTCACTCACAGACATACACACAGACACATTCACACACGGACACATACAATCACACACTCAGCTACTCACAACTCACAGGGACGACAGTCAAACCATTTATATATATATATATATATATATATATATATAAGACTGAATCGTGGTCCACCTGCGGAGCGACTCTGTTCTATCCTCCTGATGACGAGGCCATTGAAATATAGTGGTGAGTTTCTGTTTCTTTTCAGTGTGTCCTTTATGTTATTGTAGTTTACTTAGTTCGTGGAATCGTTTCATTTAATTGGTTATATATATATATATATAACAAAATCAATATTATATAACCGTTTGATAGAATATGTGTGTTATCTAATCGGGATTTGGCCAAATTTTCCTTTTTCAAAAATCAAACTCTTATTCCCACTATATATATGTTCCAACCAGAAAAAAAATGGGAAAAAAATACTAAGTTCTTTCAGTCGTAACAAGCAGTCTTCGTCAGAGTCAAAAACCCAACCAGCTAGTTGGGTAGACCGCTTGTTACGATTGAAAGAACTTAGTCTTTTTGTTTGTTGTTTCACGTGTTTATTGTGAAATCTTGTTATATATAAGGCTTAATTGATTGAGTCATTTCTATTCCTGATGACGATAAGGATCGAAATATATAAGCGAATTGTGTCAGTTACTTCGAAGTGTCTTTTATGTAATTTAACTTCTTATAATAAAAAGGTAAATTTAATTTTTGTATAATATGTATAAATGATAAATGGAATATATTCAACTGAACACAACAAATCACATTTCTCGATCTATATTTGAAGAAGGGTTTGTTATGAGGATAAAAGGATGATTTAGAGTAAGATAGAAGTAATTCAAAATAAATGTAGAGATGACAAAATCGTTAAGAAAGTGTATGCCTCATATATGCATACACATAAATATAATAATTAAGAAAGAGGTAAATAAAACAAAACGATGTTTTATGATTCATGTTCAAAGTGATCATGTTTATGTAATCAAAAGTGATATCCTTGAATTAATATTGAATGAGTAGTGTACTATGGAGGCAAATTATATTTTAAATCTGCAGCTTGAATGAAGCACAATTCACAGTGTGCAATTCCATCATAGGACTAAGGTCATGTAACCTGTACTAAAATCAATGCCAGGCTTCAACTACAGCAAGGTGTTTTAATCTGAATGAACAGAATTGTAAAGGGTTGAGAACATGAAATATTATGCCATGTTTATAATATTATCAATTATGTATATACTAAATCGATTTTTGGTTATTCTTTTAATATATATTCGCATTAATTTCGATATAATAATGTTTAAAAATTTAAAAACGTTCCAAAAAACTTTTTTTTATTTAAAAAAACGTACTTATTGTTTTAAAACAGTAAATAAGAGTCCATAATGCATTTACTATATATGTGCTTGAAATATTTCAAAGAAAACAAAACAAAAAAGAAAGAAAGAAAGAATGATCGAATAAAAAGTCTAGAAAGGGAGCTTTACGGCTCTAATATCTGTCAACTGTGTTGTATTGGAAAAGGAAACAAGAGTGGAGCAAGGATTAGGAGTTAGGAAATGAAGCTTTTACAAAGTTGGGGACAGCTGAGGTGTAAGGAGAGGGTGTTAGGACTCAGCAATGCAAACATTACCTCGCTTCTTATTTCTTAATACATACCTTTTAGATCATCAATTTAACTCGGATGATTTTTTTTTTTTTTTTTTTAGCTATTGAAAATACTTATTTTTTTTTGTATTATTATAAAAGTAGTTTTTTTTTATTGTTTTAACCGATGCCCTAGCGGATGATAACGTCAGCCGTTTATCGGCTTTTGGTTTGATCGGTGATTCTACAGATTCTATAGTGGGAGTCGTAAATTTTGCCTAAGTCAAGTGCATTTCGAGTAGGGATCTTTTGCGAGTACATGATATCGTACAGGCTTGAGACCGACGGTTAACATACTCTCCGAGGGACGACATACTCAGATTTATTCACCTGTCGCGAGAATATATCAAGGGCCAGGTGGGGATCGAACCCAGGACCACTAGCCTAGAGATGAGTACATTATCAACTGAGCTAACGTGGCCCCATAAATGTAGTTACAAGGAGACTAATTAACAATAATAACTAATTAAGATATAATAATAGCTCATAAAAGCCCATGAGATATAACTGGCCCCATAAGTATAGTTACAAGCAGACTAATTAACAATAATAACTAATTAAGATATAATAGCAGACTAATTAACAATAATAACTAAATACGATATAATAGCAGCCTAATTTACAATAATAACTAATTAAGATGTAATAATAGCTCATAAATAGTCCATGAGATATAACTGGCCCCATCTGAACTGATAGGACCGGGGTTCAATCCTCACCTGGCCCTCGATTTATTCACGCGGGAGGTGAATAAATCTGAGCACGTCGTCCCTCGGAGAAGGACGTTAAACCGTCGGTCCCGAGCCTGTACGATGTCAGGTACTCGTTAAAGATCCCTACTCTCAATACATTTGAGTTAGGCAAAATTTAGGACTCCCACTGTAGAATCAATCTTCATTGTGTGGTATCACAAAGGGCTTGGTCTACGTGTGTTCCCTTGTGGGACTGCCACTGCAACCTAACCTAACTGGCCCCATAAATGTAGTCACAAGGAGACTAATTAACAATAATAAGTAATTAAGATATAATAGCAGACTAATTAACAATAATAACTGCTATTATTATGAGTTACAAACTAAAAAAAATGACTGGTTTTGATGTAGTCAAGACTGCTGTTGCACTAAGTGCATAAAGAAGATACTTACAATTATAATAATGATGAAATGTGGTCCAGTGAAACGGTTTTTACCCTTCTGCATCAGGTACAAATGGAATCCAATTACAATCGTAATAGGGATCAGTTAACCCACTGGAGAGATTGATTGATACATTACGTGAGCGTAGTATATCTGGTCCACGTCACTAATCGCATAATATAATACAATCATATAATCAGGTTACATATATCATGTATACCATGATTGTTTTGTATATACACCTTTAAATACATGCATGCTTGAAAAATGGCTTAGGTTTAAGTACGTTTTAGTGTTATTGACTTTTAGAAATATAAAAAAAAAAACTTTTAAACTTGCACGACTGCCAACTGTTAAAACCTATATGAACAAAAGAAACAGCAGTTATGGAAAAGCAGGCTGAGTATATAGTTAGAAACGTATATATAGTGTTTACATCATAAGATCAAAGTCATCCCATTCTTACTATAGTTCATTAGCTCAGGTGTTCCTGTCATTTTAACGTCTTTGACCACAAAATTAAGCTCGTCTTCGTGATATTTATTATTCCATGAATTCTTAATGACTATTTAAAAGGTGGCTGTACATTTCACTTAGACAGTAAATATAGACTACTATCCAATAAATAACGGATATCAAACAAAAAATTATTATTTTTTAACTTTTTATGTTCATTCTGCTCCTTATCGTGATTTATTCCATGCATACGTTTATTACTACAATGGTTAGTAGAATTCATGTTATCAGGTAAATCTTCTTTACTTCCTAAGTAGCTGCTGTAGTCGCCCAACCATTTTTGCAGTACTACCATGCTAAAAACCAGATAACATGATCAAATAATATTTTAAATATTAATTTACTGAATAATAATTTATATTTCATAGTTTCTCTTCTACATACATGCATGTCAATGTACAAACCACACAAAAAAAAAATCAGAGAAAAGACTAAGATCTTTCAAAAGTAACAATCAGTCATCATCAGAGTCAAATCTTAACAGTTGAGATTATATGTGTGCTTGAAATATTCCCGAATTTCAAAAATATTTCGAAACATTTTCAACTCATCAGTTGAGATTTGATTTTGATGAAGAACGCTTGTTGCGGTTGAAACATCTTAGACTTTTTCTGATTTCTTTTTATGATTTGGACGTTGATTTTTTTTCACTTGTTTATTGTAATATCTTTTTTTCTTGTTTAAATTCTTTATTGAAATAGCTCCCCACAAGGCATTACAAGTTGTACTAATATTATTATTATATTATTACAAACTTGTAATATCTTGTTATACATACTTGTAAGATCATCTACATTTCTACATGTTGTCTACCTCTTGTTTATCTTCTCGTCAGATTTGCTGTAATTAGTGCCACTCTACAATGGTCTGCAAATCAGCTAATTCACTTCTTTACAATTGTTTTTTCTCTCTGTTTTTTTTTGGTAAAAAACATAATGTGCAATAAAATAGACTGTAATTGTGCACAAAGAAGTTTTCAGCTCATCTATAAATTATATTTTATGGAGTAATGTGAAATTTATTCATTAGAGCGGCCCCTAGTGACACTATGCAGCTATCCACAGGTTGAATTAGCTTATATACATTCACAGGTTCATTAAACCAGGGTAAAATTAAGGTTACTAACGTTAACTGTAGATCAGCAGGTTTTGTAGGACCTTTGGTCCGGAGTTTGATCCGAAACTCTTAAAATAACTTGGTACTGCAAGCGGCGGGAGCCCATTGAGGGGTTCTCCCTCCATCCCACCAACTGAGGTTGGACTCGCAGTGGCTGTTGGTTCTTACCCAAGTTGGGTAGACCCTTATGGTTGCTGTGTGAGAAGCAGTAACTTCTCGGGTGGATTCCTTCTTAGCACCCAGAGGCGCTAGAGACCCTAGCAGTGCGAACGGGCCTTGAACTCAGCTGATAGGTTTGGACAACTGGTACTTGCCTATTAGGGTCGGCTCTTGATGGGCTATCAGCGAGGAGACTATTATATAAACCCCACCGAGCCCAATATATGCACAGTACAGGTGGCAGTTAGCCAATGGGAGAACTTAAATCTCTTCTAACTACTCATACAGGTGACGTTTAGCCAACAAGAGATTTGTGATCTCTCTATAAGAGTCGTTTTGTACTAAGACCCCTCACTATGACGCCCCCGTGGGGTTGATGTACTACTTACGCAAGCCCTGATCCTGGGGTAACAGGTAGTTTCTCTTTTCGGAGAAGACGACCAAGTTCACAGAACTCTATTGTAGTCCTTAAACATAAAGGATAGTCGGATCCTGACCATTCAAGTTATTCATCAGAGATTTGGCCTATAGCATGTTTACAAACTTTTAGATGCACCCCACCATCCAGCTACCGACGATATCGAGGAAACATCAAACATGGACTGAAAGGGCAGGCTAAAGAACCATCAAGTCCACATTGAACCATACTTGCAGTGACATTACGATAGGTTTTGAAGTTAAAACAGAAAGCGTGTAAATCTGTCATAGCTAAATTGATGACACATTAGATGTCATTGGTTATCCCTTCCCTTACAAGGGCAATTTGATTAATAATTATTGATCATAATTTATACTAATAGTATATATATATATATATATATATATATGCAGTTACACATAAACTTAAACACAACAAAGACTCACTTTTCAATATTTCGACCGTAATGGCGGTCGTCCTCAGGAGAAGGTGGTCGTCCCTCCGTCAATTCACTTCTTCTCCTGAGGACGACCGCCATTACGGTCGAAATATTGAAAAGTGAGTCTTTGTTGTGTTTCAGTTTATGTGTAACTGCTTATTTTAATTGTTATCTGTCCTGCCGGACCGTTTTTCGTTTATCATGGTGTATATATATATATATGAATTAAATACCACAATAAACAAATATATATTAATTAAAATACACTAAGGCCTTTCGTTACAATATCATCAGAGAGCTAAATGAAACAAACAAAAAATATAATAACAAGTTAACCTTGTTGATTCAATAAACCTTGACTTCAATCAACTTCAATCAACCAGGTTAACTTGTTATTATATTTTTTGTTTGTTTCATTTAGCACTCTGAAACGAAAGTGTTGTGACGAAAGGCCTTAGAGCATTTTAATTAATATATATTTGTTTATTGTGGTATTTAATTCATATATTATATCAAGAGTTATTGTTGATTATTAATTTATATATATATATATGTATAGATATATATATAACAGATTCAATAATATATCGACTGTTTGATAGAATAGGTGTGTTATCTAATCAGGATTCGATCAATTTTCTAGGTTCAAAAATCATACTCTCATTGCCGACGTTTCAGTTTTATTTTAAAGCCTTTTTCATAAGCCTACTTACCTTCATAAGAAATCACATATCAACATCCAACATATAAACAATATGAAAATGAATTGTTACAACTTATGAATATTATAAACAGAAGTATTTAGAGATAAATAAAACAATATAACTTACAAAAGTAAGAATTTTTTAACTAAAAAAATAAAATTTACATTATTTAAAGGAACAATAATCTTAACTGGACAAAACCTTCGACTAGACTAATAAGATAACATTACAAGTAACCTCAACACTGTTCACTCAAGGGAACTAAATAAATAAAATTTTAATAGAACTTTGCGCTACACTCCCGAATAAATGTTACTTAAATTAGTAATATCACTTCTATGATCAGTCGAAATTAGATCCTTTTAATATATAACATCTCAAGTATCTTGCTTCTTTGCTCATCTTTTTCTTTTTCTACTGTAGTTGCATCTTCAAAATCGAACGTGTAACCTTCGTAACGAACTAACGTTACGTTACGAAATTATATATATATATGAATTCGTGAGTTTGTTTGTTTGTTCACCCATTTTCAATATCAATAGAGATTTTAAATGATTATAATATTTAATTTTGTTATGGTTGGCTTTGTTGTAGTTGTATTACATAAGAACAAACCGTATTACAGGGTCAGGGTAGCCCAGTGGCTTGCGTACTCGCCTCGACTTTCTACAATATTATTTAATAATATTTCTCATTAAGCGGTCAGGTTAGCCTATAACATATAATCAAATATTACATTAGAGGTTTAAAAATGAATAATTTTAACTGGTTTTTAACTAAACTTGAACACAACTGTCAGATAAAATAGGAATGTTCCAAGGTAATATTATAAAGACACTTTCCTTTCATTAAATTTATTTTATGTTGGGGAAAAAAAAGTGACTATTTCAGTTTACAAGTTTTGTTTGTTTTAAATATATTTCATTTTGTATATAACTTGAATTGATATTTTATTTATGTATATTATAAAATACATTTTTTTTACTTTTAAATAATTTTTATTTTGTTTTACATACTTACTACTGTTTTGTGAAATTAATCACTAAAATAATACGCCATGCTGCAACAGTACACAGTCTCAATTTATTTTGACGTAATTTCCTAGCAACGCAACAAGTTCATCAATTCAGGTTGTTCGAGAATAATAGTGGTCCAGATGTAACTAAAATAATAATAATAATAATAATACATTAAAAAAACTAATATATATTATTAAAACTATCTCTATATGTTGAATCATGTTAAGAATTTTATATCAAAAGCTTGGGCCATATAAGAATCTGTTTCCGTGTCTTAATAACAAGAAACAACGATTTAAATTATTGTAGGGTAAAAATCTAATGAAATGGTCTCCACATATAATCATTAGATTTTTGCCCTACAATGAGTAAATACCACATAATAACTGATTGCACTACATTAGATTTAAATTATACCTGTTAATCATGTTCAATGAATTTATTTCAATAAATATTGCTATAATTTCTGAGTGACAGAAGAGGTCATGGGTAGTCTAGTACAGGGGTGTCCAATACGTCGATCGCGATCTACCAGTCGATCGCGAGGCCAATAGTGGTAGATCCCAAACAAGGTTTGAAAAAAAAAGTTCCAGGGTCACAGTCAGTCCTTATTTTTAATTATTATTATTATTATTATACATTGTCAATGTATTGTTATTATTATTAATATTATTATTATTTGGTAATTACAATAACATGATCAGAGCTTATTTTGTAGCAATATTGGCTGAAGTGGTAATGTAAGGTAAGAATCTTCAATAAATTTTAAAATAACATTCGCTTTTATGGGTCGGTAGATCATTTTGGCTTGGTCATTTTATAAGTAGCTCCCATACTGAAAAAGTGTGAGCACCCCTGGTCTAGTATATAGATATATTTGAATAACTTGGTTACTAGCCGTTGCGTCTATAACGTGCTTGGTCTCTCTTTCTCTTATCTGCTGAAGATGGATTGCCCGAAAATTTGAGTTTGTAAGTGTGTTTATTTACTTTTGTGTGTTACCTATCTTTAATTTTGAACTGATATATTTGAATAGGTATATCTAAATATATGGTACTTTTTGCAATTGATACATTTCTACTTTTATGATCAACTATTTATGTAAAATTTTAAGTTGCTTCAAATCTCGCACGTTTCTGGATATCATTGTTATCTTGGTATCTGAACTGTGAATATCCAGAATACTAAGCTGTAACTATGATTGATCCATGGTCCATGATCCATGGTTATTCAGGTGTAGCGTGCTGAATCTAATTCTGAAAGAAATGGCAATGACGTTTTGCAGATATAGGTGTCATATTAAAATAAGTCTCTTAATCAAAAATTCTTTGTTATTTGTGGTAACTGTTTTCGTTATAACTGTGGCAGAAGGTGGACTGCTTTAGATTTTTTTATTAATTTCACTATTGTGGTAGCACTGCAAGAAACTATGAACAAGAAGACCACATGAACGCGAATATAACGTCATTGCTATATAGACGTTCTTAATAACCGTCATGAATTACTGACAATCAAAAGTATAAAAGCACACGTATCAAGCGTAGTAGTGCAGTATAAGGCATCTGGTCTGGAACTGCTAGTAACGATGTGCGCTATAAGTACGCGGATGTATTCTTTGGTCGTTATTGTGGTGGACTACTTGGATGCATGTGCGTGTAGTGTCATCTTGTTGTTAACAGCACTAAGTTTTAATTTTTAGCACAAAGTTGTTAATCGAAGTTTTCAATTTGCAGCATCATGTTGTTAATGAAATCTTTTAATTTGCAACTCCAACTTAATGAAAGTTAATGAAATGATTTAATTTGTAGCACCAGGTTGTTAATAAAAGATTTCAATTTGCAATACAAGGTTGCTGAAGAAATATTTTAATTTGCAGCACCAGGTTGTTAATCGAAGATTTCAATTTTTACCATCATGAATTTAAGGAAATATTTTAATTTGCAGCTCCAGGTTATTAATAAAAGATTTCAATTTGCAACAAAAGGTTGCTGAAGAAATATTTTAATTTGCAGCACCAGGTTGTTAATCGAAGATTTCAATTTGTACCATCATTAATTTAAGGAAATATTTTAATTTGCAGCTCCAGGTTGTTAATCGAAGATTTAAATTTGTACTATCGTGAATTAAAGGAGATATTTTAATTTGCACCTCCAGGTTGTTAATATAAGATTTCAATATGAAACAAAAGGTTACTGAAGAAATATTTTAATTTGCAGTACCAAGTTGTTAATCGAAGATTTCAATTTCTACCATCATGAATTTAAGGAAATATTTTAATATGCAACTCAAGGTTGTGTATGGAATGAATTAATTTGAAGCGACAGATTGTTAATGTAAGGATTACATTTGCAGCACCAGGTTATTAACAAAAGGTTTTAATTTGTCAGCACCAGTTGTCGGACAGCAAGCGCGTTGCTCTACGCAGTGTCAACCTCAAGTCAAGCGGAGTCTACAGGTGCGAGGTGTCGGCTGAAGGGCCCTCTTTCGCCTCTGCGCAGAGCGAAGCCCACATGCAAGTCATTTGTAAGTCAATCTCCTTTACTAATCACATTTATAGTTGTTCTTTTGTTTGTTTGGTTTCCAACGCCCACACTTATAAGGCCTTTAAGCACTTTTTAGTGCTGTTCTAGGGGCGAAAATTGTAGCTCATTTATTATTTTGCACCTATTTTAGTAATGGGCCTGCCAAATAGTCTGATTATTGAAAAACTTATTATATCTCTGATATTCATTTTAATAACGTTGCAGTTTATTACAATTTTATAATTCATCGTAACTATATGTGAATGGAAGGAAATGAGGAAGAATTATAATTACAATTAATTAAAGATAGAAAAAGAAAGAGATAAACGTATTAGAATAGAATACCATAAAGAATGGAACACAGATAGTACTTAATTCGATATTTTGATCTGAGTATTGTCTGCAACTGCTTGCAATGTTCCTTAATGTGATTGTGGCTCAGATGAATTACTTAATCTTGGTTTTAATTCATGTGTATAGTAGGACTTTATAATATAGTTATAAGCAGTACATCGATGCAAGAAAAGATATTAAATAACTTTTTCTTCAAATGTGTGTGTGTGTGTGTTTGTTTGTGTGGGTGTGTTTGTGTGTTTGTTTGTTTGATTGTTGTGTGTGTGTGTGTGTGTGTGTGTGTGTGTGTTGTGTGTGTGTGTGTGTGTGCGTGCGTGCGTGTGTGTGTGTGTGTGTGTGTGTGTGTGTGTGTGTGTTGTGTGTGTGTTGTGTGTGTGTGTGTGTGTGTGTGTGTGTGTGCGTGAGTGAGTGAGTGCGTGTATGTGTTTATTTTGTGTTTGTGTATGTTTTGTACACGACAGAAGTATAGAGAATGACAAAGAAAGATGATAATACTACGTTTTAAAGTTATAAGAACAGATAAAGATGATTATCCGGATAGCACAAGGATAGAGCACAAAGGAATATGTCTTATTAAAGTGGAATGCATGGAATGCTTTCCTCACAATGGGTCCCAATTATTCATAAAAAGCAAAAAGCATTGTTTCATCTCTTTTTTTTTTGTGTTTTGATCCCTTTACTTTCATTTGTAATGGACAGTCAGGTAAGTGTTTCATTGTTCTATGTTCTGACTTTCATATTGTTGAATAATGAATACATGATGATGCCATGTAAATAGTAAACTTTTCCTATCACCACTCAAATAACTAACGGTTTAGTCAGCTTTCATTGTATTAGAAAATTTTTATAAGACTATAGAACGTCGAAAAACAGCAAATAATGCGGAGTTAAGTAAAAACTGGACTCAACGTAACTAAATGTTTAATACTTCTTTGTAGTAGAAAAGTATTGAAATATAGAAGGATATAAACAATAGAGTTTTACGAGGTGATGATATCAAGTTGATTATTTATTCAAATCGGTTAAATTCGTTCTATAATTAGTATGGATTTAATCTTTTTTAATGCATAGAGAACCTGTGGTTCTCTCCTTGGATTGATATTGCAATTAGTACAGAAAAACAAGCATAAGAAAAGCATGCGACCTGATTTGTCATAACGCTAGCTTATTTAGAAATATGCTAGAATACTAAATGCCTCATAAAGAGAAAGGTTCATTACAATATGAAAGTGTTCACAAAGGCTTGAAAGACTTGTAATTAAGAAAGTCATTATACCATATATATGGTATAACCATACCATACCATGGTTATGTCATATATGTTGAGCGTATAATGGTTTATGATTCAAGATTATGAAACTTATATATAACTTAACAATTTCTGATGTAAAATGGATAAACAAACAAAAGTCTCTATACAAATGAATTTTTATTAAACAACAACAACGCGTTTCGAACACTTTGTGTTCATCATCAGGAAGATACTATAATACAAATTATATCTATATTATATTATATACTATATTATCACTATATCTATAGTGTCTTCCTGATGATGAATACAAAGTGTTCGAAACGCATTGTTGTTGTTGAATAAAATTTTATTTGTATGGCGACATTTGTTGGTTTATCTATTTTACCTCAGAATGAGTAAATACCACACAATTACGGATTGCACAACTAATGATTTAACTTAATACAGATATGACAAACAGAAAGTCATACTTACGACTCTGCTTTCAAATTTCGTTCTTCTTAGTTGTCATAAGCCGAGAAAGAAAACTATATTAGTCTTATTATCATCAATCTGCTCCTTCTTCTAGAAACATATGCCACTATTAAGATCAAAATATCGCTAAATAAAAATTATCACTGTATGATTTTCTGTTGTTTTTTTTATCTGTGTTTTATATATAATTGTGCTTTATCTCGTATTTTGTCAAAGCTCTGTATGACGAAATACAGTAAATAAGTATATATTAATACATATATATACACTTTAACACATAGAAAAGAACACAGAAAGACACTACAGAACTCACTTCGATATTTCGACATCCATCGTCATCGGGAAGAAGTGCGAAGTACTCGCGTTGAGAAGCAAACTGCTACTCTGATTAGCAGTTTGCTTCTCAACGCGAGTACTTCGCACTTCTTCCCGATGACGACGGATGTCGAAATATCGAAGTGAGTTCTGTAGTGTCTTTCTGTGTTCTTTTCTATGTGTTAAAGTGTTTATTGTCCACACGGACCTTTCATTTTATTCGAAGTAATACATATATATTATATATATTCGATAAACAGGTATATTAAAACTCAATTTAGACAAACCTTTATACTTGTTTAGTTCTTTGACTACTTTTGAGATAAATAAAATAACATTCTAATGCAGTGCAATCAGTTATTATTTTGTATTTACTCATTGCTACTATTTGCCCCGAGGAGACCTTTGATTAATATCAATTTTATTCATTTTCTTTCAATGTAAATTAAACCTTAGAAAAATGAATAAAAAATCAGTAATTTAATTAATATTGACATGCACTGTATATATATGAAATAATAAGTATATATGTCAGTTGGGTTTTTGACTCTGACGAAGACAGGTTACGGTTGAAAGATCTTAGTATTTTTTCCCATTACTTTTTGTGGTTTGAACATTGATAGCTTATTGTGAAATGTTGTTATATATGTATAGATGAAATCTAAATCGCAAGGAGAAAGAAAAAGATAATAAATAATTTTTCCTTGTGGTTTAGACTTCATTGATTGCATCACGTGTTTAATTGCGATTTTTTTTGCATATGTATATATATGTTAAATTTTATAATTGGTCTCCTAGCACGTGGCTAGTTTTGGGGGAAATAATCAAACCCAGATGTGAACAGAGGTTGTCCATGCATTGTATACAGCAACATGGTGTATTCTTATAATAATATCATGGCGGACTATTTCTCATGAAGTGATTGACTTGACGAATTGACTTAAAATTTACATCAAAACTTTTCTTTACTTATAAGGTTTAGATAGAATTTTATCTTGTTTTTTAATGTCTATGAATGTCAGAACTGAGCAAAATTACGGCACGTGGGCCACACCCGGCCATTTTACGTCCCTGTCCGGCTTGCGAGCCACACCAGGTCCTTTGTACGTCCCTGTCCGGATCGCAAAACACACCTGGTCCTTTGTACGCCCCAGTCCGGCTCGTGAACCACACCAGGTCCTTTGTACGCCCCTGTCCGGCACGCAGGTCACACTCGGCCCTTTTACGTCCCTGTCCGGCTCGTGAACCACACCAGGTCCTTTGTACGTCCCTGTCCGGCTAGCGAGCCACACCCGACCTTTGTACGCCCCTGTCCGCCGCGGACTGCTATTGAGAACGTTGTGGCCTTCTGACAACAGTTCATGTTTGTCATGTAGCCCCCGGTAAACATGAATTACCTACCTGTGATTTATGTAGCATATCATAGATTATGATGGATTTCATAACGCAACATTTAACATTGTAATTACTACTAACTTTAGTAGCCATTGTTTATAATTCGTCTGTTGTTATATTGGTTAAATAAAAAACCGTAATAGTTCGTTTAGTACCAAAAAATCAACGGTTGATTCCAAAAGCACATTACTTCAATACCAATAACATTACTTTAATACAAACAGTAATAAAGGAAAACAAATAATTTAGTAATTCAATACTTGTTCAATCTGTTATAGCGTGGTGTTTATTCATTGAGGGGGATTTCAGAAATTGCGTCTCCACACAGAAAAAAGTTCAATATGAAACTAACAACTCGCTTCGAACAACGATTTTTATTAGTTATAAACCTGAAGAAGAACAGTAAGTGTTCGAAACGAGTTGTTAGTGTTCTTACTGAACTGTTGCGATTGGAGACTTAATTTTTTATATCCCCAATATAATTAAGTAAGGTTTAATACCTCTGTTTTCGGCTTCTGCATCAAATTACCAGTATTTTTTATGATAGGTTTATATGTAGAAAAAAAATCTGGAGTGGCCTACACTCTACTTTACTATAAGTAACTTAATGTCAAATTTCTTGAGTATATAAAACATAACGTCTCATTTAAGCATAACGTAAACATCTAAATGGGATATAATTATTAGCCTGTCATTCCTGAGGTAGTACAGATAGTGATTGAAGGACATATCAATTTATAAGCTTATTTTTGTACATCACAAATAATTTATTATTTGCAAATAATTTCATTAGTATAACTACAGCAGTAATAACATTTTGAAAAACCAAAGTGAACATTTCTTGAAACGAAATAGTATCCTACAAGAGAACATGGCTATTGTTCAAATAGCCAGTAGATTTCTTACATCGTTTACTTGACATCCTTCTACATTGAATATTAATGTAAAATTTTCAAATTTTAAACAGTAAAATACTCTTTTTTTCTCTGAAAAACTTCTTAAACAGCGAAGAAAATGTTGTTTTAAGGTGATTTGTTAATTAAAGATGTACGATAATTACAGTTATTAATCTCTAAAAAAAGATTTCAATTTTGAATTATCTTTTACATTTTTGGTTTTTAACAGAATTATTATACTGGGAATTTTATGGCTTCTTAGTATTTAATAAGATCATTTTCCTTCCCCTTTGTCAAATAACATATATACGAATTTTTTTTTAATTGGTGTTATCATTTACCTGCACAATATTATTCCTCTTACATCTCTTATAAGTCAATAATATATTTTCATTTTTCCATTAGAAACATCAATTTTATCTCAGTGGATTCGCTCAAAAAATTTCTAAGTCAATGTAAACAATGTAAAAAAATACAAAAAATTCGACAAGTATAGCAGGAGATCTCTTAGTCTAGAATAAACAAACAGTTTTTATATCGTTATTGCTCTTTCCCGTAATTGAAACTTCATGAATTTTTTTTTTGTGAATTGCTAATTTTTTGTTCCATTTTTGGTCAAATTTTCTTTATTTTTTAATGAGCTGTTTAGCGTCAAAAAATCATTTTCTGAAAACACAAATCCTACTGTAACGTCCCTTTAGCGAAAGTAATTTCAAAAAAAAATATCTCAACTCATTTTCCATATAATGTTCTATTTATAGGCATAGTTTCATTCTTGTCCGTCAAACAGTATGGCTTGTATCGCTCTCACAAGGTTTGAGATTGAATTATAAGTCAAAATTTTTACATTTTATTGAAAAAAAAATATTTCCTGTTGTCTTAAAATTCTGAATATATTTTTCGTTTGTTGCATTTGTAACTTCAAAGATAATGTCAAAATTTCAAAACTCTAGGGTTTTCAGTTTAGGAGAAATAAATGTTTTAAAAAAAACGGTTTTTGGCAAAAAAAGTGACTTTCCCATCATGCATAATTCTTCCCAAACAATAGGGATCTTCGTCTAAATGGGGCCCATTTTTGTGTAAAATATCAACTTGATCCATCAAAGATTCTGGACCGTAGCGTGGTAACAAGCAATGCTAACACACGCACCCACCCACCCACCCACCCACCCACACACACACAGACATCATCGTAAAAACGTCATAAAACGACTTCTGGTACCTCAAAACATGTAATTCCGTCAAAATCTCGAGATCGAATTTTTTCACGATCACTATACTTTACTTATAGTAAAGTAATAAAAGGATTTTTTAATGTTTACACAATTTAATAATTGATTTCATCAATGGACTTTGCTGAAAGTAAATGAGTAAATAAATATTTAGTTTAAAATAAAGAGGCAATGGGAAAATCGTTTGGTTTGCCGCAAAGTGGTGAGGTTTTCTAATTGAAAGGACTTTAGAAGCTACTTGCCTGCTTATTAGCAAGACTCTCGACTTAACTTTACAGACATTGGACCTATCCTCACATTACTTACATCCATAGGAAATATAATGAAAAATCTTTTAAATTGTAAAAATTTACTATTAAAGATGAAATACTGTATATCATTTAATAATATATAGTAGCACCTCGGGTAGGCGATACCAAACGCCTCACCCCTTGTGTATGGCTAAATTTATGTATTATATATTATTTCTTGTTAAATTGTTCATTTATTAAAACTGTTTCTATTTGTTATCATTTGGATGATTAAAAAATATATATTTCATTAAAACATTGACTAAAAAATATATTTTAGACTTAATTCATAAAGAGGTATTTTAAATAAGTTATCAATATCTTAAAGAAATTGTTTAAAAAATAATGAAAAAAAAATCAACAACAAGAATGCAGTACATGACAGATTTATATTTGTGCAAACACAAAATCTAGTAGTATGGAATACAAAGTAATAAAAAATATAATATATTTAATTCTAAGGTAGTGCAATCAGTTATCACGTGGTATTTATTCATTGTAAATTAACTTTTCATTTTCATTAGATATTTACTCTCAATATATTTAATCTAAAATACAAATACTATAATAATATCATTACGTATAATAAGAATAACGCAAAATTATTTTGTTTTTTAAATGTTGAAATTAAATTAATAGTAATCATCGGATGCTTTCTTTTTTTTACGGTATTTTTTTAAAAAAAATATTTTTGAGAAGTGAGTACAGCTTCAAAGAAAATGATTAATAGAAATAAAAAATGTTAGAAACATTCAATTTTTTCATTTGAGATTTAATATAAGTATAATATTTAGTATGTGTGTAAGAAAAATGTATACTTTTTTACCCAAACAAAAAACAGAAAAAATGAGGTTTTGTTGGATGTTGTCAGTTTTGCTTGAGATGGAAATACATTGTTCTGCCGTCCTTTTCCTTCTATTAGGTCTTTGGAGGGGGGCCAGGCTAGCTCAATGGTTATACTTGCTCGCCTCTGAACTGGTAGGACCGGGGTTCAAGCCCCACCTGGTCCTTGGATATATTCACACAGGAAGTGAATAAATTTGAGCACGAAGTGAATAAATTTGAGCACGTCGTCCCTCAGAGAAGGATGTTAAACCTGTTTTGATCTTCGCGTTCCTCTGCATTTTGTGCCATAACCGCTTAGTCAAGCCAGGCCGCCTTGTTGACAAGTTACCCTTTAGCCACCTCCATTGAACATGCAAGTGCCCGAGGGCACCTCAATGAACGCAATGCTAAGTACGAATTCCGACAGGTACTCCGCAAAAAGGATGTTAAACCGTCGGTCCTGAGCCTGTTTGATGTCAGATACTCCTTAAAGATCCCAACTCTAAATACACTTGAGTTGGGCAAAATTTAGAACTCCCACTGTAGAATTAATCTTCATTGTGTGGTATCGCAAAGGGTCAATGCTCGGCCTACGTGTGTTCCCTTGTTGTACTGCCACTGTAACCTAACCTAACCTAGGTCTTTGCAGACTGTACCGCTGCTTTTTTATGAAATCCAAGTGTCTCCTGGATACGATTGGTGAAAGCTTTTGAAACTCTTCGATTCTTTCTCCTTTTTATTTCCACTAGAATGACACTTGTTTTCATTACTTGTTCAAATAATTATACAGTTCAAATTGACACCTGATTAAAACATGAGACTGAAAAAGAGGAACACTCATGTTTTCCAGTTAATATGGTATCTCGCTGTCTTTTTAATTATTAGTTATCCTGTTCAATTCTTATTCCTATAATAAGTTAGTCACATGGCGTTGACTGAGTTACCTTTACTAGAAGAGCATTACCACAGACTAATCTAATACTTACTATTACTATTATCTAATTATCTAACTTACTATTATCTACTAATTACTAGACTAATTACTATAGATGGATATGTAGCATCTACGCATAGCTTAAAAATAAATCACTCAAAAAACCAATCTAAACATTGAATCCAATTACAGAAACGTGCTAAAAAGGTATCAAACTAGAACTTCTGAGTGCTAGGGAGATATTAGTCCAGAGTGGCTATTCAGTTAGCTTTTTCAGAAGGTTTTAAGCGAGGGAAGGTATCGGGTGAGAGAGACATTTTAACAAAGAGGTACCTGTTCAAAGAATAAGGTCAGGTTATGGTGCCCACGTCATCAGTCAAACCTCTGGCATATGCCTGTCAATGATCAAACCACAACATGAAATGTGAAAACAAGACTAAGATCTTTCAACCGTAACAAGCGGTCTTCGTTAGAGTTGGGTTTTTGTCTTTGCTGAAGACCGCTTATTACGGTTGAAAGATCTTAGTCTTCTTTTCCCATTTCATTTTGTGGTTTGATCATTGATTGTTATTTCACGTGTTTATGTGAAATCTTTTTATACCTGTCTACTTTTGCCTGGGAGCAGCAGTAACGGCGTGGTCTAAGAATACACCCAGACATCAGCGTCGTACCAAGACAGAGAGAAGCAACCCTAATAAACTCGTATATTATGACATCAATTTTAATCAGAAACAGATAGTCAAGCTTTAGTTCCAAGAAGTTATATATCTTTGAAACATATAATTGTAAAAAAAGACATATATGTCTTGCATACTTCAAGAATATGTAATAACATTATAATAGAATACAAAAACGATATCAAACTTTTTTTTTAAAAATGATTTACAAGAAAAAAATATAGAAATTATTTATTTCTTTAAAAAATATATCTGGAGTGGCCTGCACTCAACTTTGCTATAAGTAAACTTAATGAGTATAGAATATATCATGTTACATTTAGTCATAATATAAAAATAATGTCTTCATGAGAGACGTTTATTATGTCTTTCATTCCTGGGGATAGAACAGATAGTGATTGATCCACTTATCAATATATACGCTTATTTTTGTGTCAGACCACTGATGCATATAATATCATTAGCATAACTACAGTAGTAATAACATTATTGAAAGCCAAAAGTGTAGATTTCGTGTTAGGAAATATTCTCTTACAGGAGAACATGGCTTATGTGCAAATAGTCAGTGGATCTCTTACATAGTTAATCCGACCTCCTTCTACAATGAAGATTTAAGATAAGCTTTCATTTTTAAAACTTGAAAATATCCCTATTTTTCCTGAAAAATGTCAGAAACAAGTAAGAAAAAATATCGTTTTAAGATCATTTATAATTTAATATTGTTATATTAAACATTTCGTATTAAATTATTAATTAAAAACTAATTAATTAGCTAATGATTTATTAATTAAATTATTAAGTTTCATAATTGAAAAAAAAAATTATTTTACCTCTAAACATCAACTTCATTTCTGTGAATTCACTGAAACCATGCTTACAATGTAAATACATGTAAACAAATGCAAGTATTTACACTGCATTCAAAACGCCTTCTCTGACCAGGTCATTAAGTCACTACAACTACCATTCAGTGTTGCCAACTACCATTCAATGTTGCCAACTACTATTCAATATTACCAACAACTGATAAATTAAGTTGTCAAATTACTTGTCATTTTAATCATTCAGCTTTAAACAGCATTGAATACGAAAAATTAAAACCTTCAATACTTTTGATATACTCAATACATTTAAAACTTGGATGGGATGATGAACGTTTTCACGTCTCCATTGATTTTTTTTTCTTCCTTGTCTACGTCTGCTATGAATGTAATTATCTCATTACATTATATACCCATAAAACAAAGTATCTTTTATAACAAAAATTAAAAAAATTCCATCGTATATCAGATACCAAATTCTCCTCTTCTGAATACATACACTTCTCCGATCCATACCACAATACCAGAACTTATTCGATAATACCATATTCACAGTCCTCAATTTAATAACCAATCTAAATTTGATATTAAATTTTGTTCAAGAGTGCAATATATAGATTGATTAGAGCATTTTGTTCGACAAAGTCTAACTTATTCAAATTCATTGGCTATGATTTTTTATATAAAACAATATAGTTCTTCTTAGATCTTATATAAGTAAGTAAGTATATAAGTTAACTAATTTCAAATTTCTTCATTATGCCTCTAAACATCAATTGTATTTCAGAGGAGATCGAATAGAGCATTTTGAAAGATAAATCCATCATACCATGGAAAGCATTATAAATTACGTTTCATTTGGCGTTGATTTTTTAATAAAAAGAATTATATTCCTTTACATATCATAAAATGTTAAATTATTTTAACATTTTTCAATAAACCTCTTACACATTAATTTTATTTCAGAAACTTTGCTCAAAAAATTTCAAAGTCAATGTAAACAAATACAAGTATAGCAACTGAACCAGTAATCTAGGATGAATATTCAGTTTTTATAGATGTACTCCTCTTCTCTGTAATTGAAATTCATTAACTTTTTTTTATAAATTTTTAGTTTTCTTATCAATTTTTTGGCAAAATTTTATAGTTTTTCAGTGAACCGTTCAGCATCAATATTTTTTGATGGAATATTTTCTAAATATTCTCATCAAATATTTTCTCTTAATATTTTTTGAAAACAGGAAATGTACTCTAACGCCCCTTTAATGAATATAATATTGAAAAAAATTATCTCAACACATTCTCCACAGACTCTTCTATTTTTTGATACTATCATAATAATAATTATTATTATTCAAGTATGATAATAGCACTGCATCTTAAGAGAGATTTGGTATGGTTTCTTCTTTGATCCTTTAAACGGTATGGCTTGTATTGCTCTTACAAGGTTTAAGAATGAATTATAATTCAAAATTTACATATTTTCTTGAACAAAAACATTTCCCGTAGTTTTAAAAATCTAAGGGTATTTTTCGCTTATTGCTTTTGTAGCCTCAAAGATATGGCTTTTATCGCTCTCATAAGCTTTTAGATTGAATTATACTCGTAAGTCAAAATTTGTACGTTTTATTGATATGTATGCAAATTGATAGTTTACATCAAGTTCGCTAAATATTAAGTTGACTTTTTCTATTTTTAACAGTATTTTTTTAAATTTAATTGGGCTGAATTTCGATAAATTTGGATTCATTATAGTAACAGGAATATACCAACACGCGACTCACTTACGCAGAAAGATTAATATTAGTTAATCATTTGAGTTTAAATATATAATGTTCGTCTGTTTTAGAATGGATACAAGCTGTTTGATACTTCTTAAATTTAATTAAAAATATAGGTAAACAAGTTTTTAAATAACTCAAGTTCTTTGTCAAAATAAGTGATGAACTAGGTTCACTAAGAAATGACAAAACTAGTTAAAATAATAATAATAAGTATTTAGTCAAATTTTCGGATAGAGTAATATTTAAAAAAAAAACATTAATAAAACTTTATAATTAATTGTAAAACTTCTTTTTTTTTTTTTGAAAGGAAATGTACTGCTGCTGACAAAATCTCGTTAAAGTTTGAAAATATTAAAGTTTTGGTGGTGTTTTCTTATTGGCCTGGTAGATACTACAGACTGAGAAGGGGGGTGACGTGGCATTTCACTTATAACTGAGAATTTGCATTTAATTTTAACAGAATAGAAATGTGCCACCCAGAGAAAGCCTTTCTAGAATGTAAATAAAGGTAATATGCTAAAAGAAACATTTTTATTCAGCTAGATGGGAGTTTGAAACACTTTAGTCTTTCTTCTGGAGGAACAAAGATTGAAGGCTCCTCATATATATGTTGATATTACTCGACTTGTTTATTATTTAGTCTTAGATATATATTAATATATACAACCACACTACATTACATTAGACATAAATTTTGTTTTGAACAAATGTAAATTTTCAACTAATTTTTTATATCCAAACGATCAAGCTTAAAAACAGTCACAATACCCGCTTCCTCATATTATTGGCAAATTAAATATTTAAAATATTGTTTTTCAAATATAAAGTAATTTAGTAAGTGTATTACAGTTAGAAGTTGCATTCAAAATTTTCCTAAACATAAAAGTATTAAAAATGTAAGTTTTAAAATTATTCAATATTACCATCCCATTCCTGAATTTCTTACTGTGAATGTCTTATTGTAAATATATATATATATATATATATATTAAATCTGAAATATTAAATAGGAAAACAAGACTAAGATCTTTCAACCGTAACAAGCGGTTAGTTGTTAGCGTCAGAGTTAGTTGGGTTTTTGACTCTGACGAAGACCGCTTGTTACGGTTGAAAGATTTTAGTCTTATTTTCCTATTTCATATTGTGGTTTGATCATTGATTGTTATGTCACGTGTTTATGTGAAATCTTTATATATATATATATATATATATATATATATGTATTTTTTTTTCTTATTTCGACTACTTATGTTCTGCGTTCTTTTCCTCTTGACATCCATACAAACTCGCATGGGCCTATTATCCATGTACAAATTCTAAAATCAGATCTCCGATTCGAACACCTTGGTCACTTCTAATAATAAGAAACGCTAATTTTTTAGTCTTATTGGTGCTAAAATACGAGTAGTTGCTAGATTCAATTCCAAAGGTTGTGAATTTATTATTTCTTTTTCAGTTTTATTTTTATTTCATTTTTCTTAATTATTTATATTTTTATTTTATTAGCTTTTTATTTATTAATTAACATTTTCTTTCTTCATTTATTATCTCTTTCCCCACCCGGCATATGTTGACAGCACTTGAAGTGCCACTTGAAGTGATGAAGGGATTCCTCAATGTGCTTTCACTCTTCAAGTTTATTTCCTCTCCTGTTCTTATGACGACGATTCATCAAAACATCGAAGTGAGTTTTTTTGCGTTTTCTTCTGTCCATTGACATTACTTCTTTCCTTTTTGTTTGGTGATTGGGTTGGTAACTTATATCCAAAATATGTCGACTTATATGGGCCACCAATATATATACATAAAAAAAAAACAAACAAAAGTATCAATATTGCAACACAGGTGCTTTTAACATCATAGTATACAAAGTTATAGTAAACAAAGTTAAGTCAGAGTATACAAAAGAGTTAATGACCTACATCAGTTCTCACAATGTGTTCCTGTATAATTTGACTTGTTCTCGCAAACCATTTATATATTTATTTGTGTAACAATCAATGATCAAACCACAATAAGAAATGGGAAAACAATACTCAATACTTTGACTCTGACGAAGACCGCTTGTTACGGTTGAAAGATCTTAGTCTTGTTTTCCCATTTCTTATTGTGGTTTGATCATTGATTGTTATTTCACGTGTTTATGTGAAATCTTTTTATTTATTTGTGTATATACATAAACTTGATTCACCGAAAGAACACACGTAAAAGAGATAACAGAAACTCACTACTACTTTTCGACCTCTTCACCATCAGGTAGAGATGATCAAGTTGTCTACCAGATAATGATGTGGTCAAAATGGTTTAATGAGTTTGTTTTTTCCTTTCTGTGTATTCTTTATGTGAAGTTATTTTATTTAGTTCGTGAATTGTTTCATTTTATTTGTTATATATATATATATATATATATATATATATATATATTCAATTTCTAATTTTTAATCTTCATTAATATTTCTAATCTTCAATCTATCTTCTCTCACATCTCTTCTCCTAAGCCTCCAAAAAATGCTGGTGGTATGGTTCAATGTGGACGTCGTGGATGTCTTACTTGTCCTATCATCAATCCTGTTCCTTCCTTTACCTCTGTCCATAGTAAACGCACCTACCCTATCTCTCACAAGACCTCTTGTACCTCTGGTAACTGCGTTTACCGTTTGGATTGCACCCAGCGTGATTCTTTTTATGTGGGTTTGGCTTCCACCAAGCTAAGCCTGCGTATGAATAATCACAGGTCATCTGTTGGCAAACGCAGTGACCTTCCCGTTGCTACTCATGCCAGTTCTCACGGACTCAGTTTTAATGACTGTTTCCGTGTACAGGTCCTGAGGCAGATTGATCAGACTAATTCGAAAGTTACTCTGAGAGCTTCAGAAGAAGCACTTATTAGTCTTCTGGCGGTAGATCGGCTCCTGGGCTTAAGCTCAATCGTTGATTTTTTTTTTTTTAAAGTTGTTATTAGCTTTTAATTTTATTTTAGTTAAATGTTTTCATTTTTTAATTTTTATTTGGCTTTTATCTCTTTATCTGCCCTGTCTACCTTTCCTCCGAAAGTTGGCTACACTGTTTGAGTGCTTCAGTTCGAACGCTAAGTCAGTCGTTATCAGCCTTTGGAGCGATTCACTTCTTTTCCTGAAGACGAGGACATCGAAATATAGTAGTGAGTTCAGTGGTTTCCTTTCTATGTGTTCTTTTTTAAATTCTAGTTTATATATATATATAGTACCGCCCTGTCTTACTGCGGGACTCTTCGCTCTTCGCTCTTCACACCTCCTGATGACGACGATGGTCGAAATATCGATGTGAGTTATGTCTGTGTCTTTCTGTGTGTTTCCTTCGTTTTGAATTTATTTTATTTTAAAAAGGTCCGCTGGACCGTTTCTTTTAATTGTGTATATATATATACATAGATATATGGTTAAAATCTGCAGCAGCTTCTGCACTCACAAGCTTTGCGCTGGTGGCCTCGATCCTTCGAGCGATTCTTCTTTCTTCTGGCTGCAATTGCCATAACATCTGTCCTAGAGACATCGTTGATATTTTCCGAGCTTTCGACCATATAAACGTTGGTCATCATCAGGTAGAGCATGTCATGTAGTCAAAAGCTTAAATAGCTATCTGGGACACATGTTATGGCAACTGCAGCCAGAAGAAAGAAGAATCGCCCGTAGGATCGAGGCCACCAGCACAAAGCTAGTGAGTGCAGAAGCTGCTGCAAATTTTAACCACATATGTTTAAGAGAAGACCTGCTGCCAACGTATTCTAATATATATATATAATTTAAAAAAAATATATATATATATATATATAAATATATATATATATATATATATCACATTGTCACTTCCTTTGCTGATGATGACTACTAAAATGTTAAAATATTAAAAATAAGTTAAAGTAATTTAAATGATGAATTGTTTTATAGAAACATTGCATACAATTAATTAGGAAGCAGACAAGACACATATATACACGTATAGACACATAAAAATAATTATGATTATGAGCTCAAAAAAGCCTTAAAATGATTTAAGGTTTAAAAACTGACAATTTGAAAACACTGATAACATAAAATTTTCTCTTCGATGTTTTATCAGTTTAATTCCTCTAACTCTCCCAGTATGAGGTCGTGACTCTATGATATGCATTGTCATTCAATGAGTGTTGGCTACAACGTATGAAAGCCTTCAGTAGCTGAGTCATAGTGCATTAAGAACAGACTGAGTTGTGGAACATAATTTTCGAGTTTTTGCTTTTAAGGAATAGGGCCAGGTGAGCAGATAGTACAAAGAGCAACGATATCTTATTAATTAATAACTACTTTAATAAATTAAAGCTCTAATGAACACGCAATTAGTTAAAAAGTCTTACTTTGAAAGAACTGGGTATATATTATATTTAAGAAAGGACGGAAGACAAGGGTGCTGCGTTAATGACTGCAATGAGTTATGGCAAGCTGCTATAGGTATTTGTGTCGGGTTCACTGACAAACAAGGGAAAAAACTCCAGCGTAGCACTCCTTTTGGCTTTCCTTGTTTTCTGCGAAATTATCTAACTGATATTTTAATCCAACCTGCTTCAGTCATTCTTAATTTAATCCCCTACGATTTACCGGCTCCAACCCTTATGCAATTAGAATATTTTTCCTCTCGGTATTAATCTCCTCCACCCTCGCACCCTCTGCGTCTACCACCCTTCTTGTTTGAAAACCTTTTGGAGGTTATTCGCATGATTCAAGTTAATAAAGTACCCTTCTACCTTTCTACCGCGTGGCCGACCAAGTAATTACTTATTCTGAATTTATAATCGGCTTTATTTAAGGGTCCTTTGCTAGGCTAGTGGTGGGGGGGAGTTTAAAATTATACCGCTTTACGTTGTTAATATTATCTAACTCACTTTCGTAATTATGTGTACCTTCTACTCTCTTACGAGTGTATTACTATACGCTTAAAAATGATGAAAAGCAGCTTTGATTTGTTAAACAATTCAAATTATTTAAGTAACAACCTTCTTTTGAATGAAATAAACAAGGTATTCTTCATTAAATGTTACAGCATGATATGAATTCTAGTCACCTTCCATGAAAGACTCTATCAGTGTTGCCACCAATCAGATGAAGGCGAGACAAAAATAAACCAACAGTAAATAAAAATAAATAAATGTAAATATAGCATATTCAAACAAATAATATATCCAAAATATTAAATAAATAATATTAATAGTAATACATTCAATGTTACAGGATGAAATGAATTCTAGTCACATTATAGAAGTCTTACCAGTCTTTCGACCATACAGATGAAGAGGAGACAAAGTATAATAATAAACCAATAGCAATAAGTCATAATAGATAAAACGATAAAATTCAGAATAATAATATTATATAAAATTTTAGTTATTAATAAAACGATATATATATATTTATATATTAAAATAGATTTAAATAAAATAAAAATATATAGTAAACAAAAAACTTAAAAAAATATGAATAATAAAAAAATAAGTAAAATATAAATATACAATTTAACTAATTTAATTGTGTTACAATAAAAGAAAAATAATAAATTTGAATAATGGAAGACTGAGCAGAGAGGCAGATATACGTACATCCGTGCTCAAAATGATATTATATTTTGAACATAGAAATGGTCATTATGTTTCACAACGGAAATCTGTCATTATTCTTAAGAATGTTTGCTCTGTTTTGTTGAACCACGCTCACATAGAATGCATCAAATGCAGTATAGTCAGAACTATAAAAGCAGTTAGAAGAATTACAGAAGGTCTTTAAGAATATAGAGAGGAGGTGTGATGGTTGTGTGAAGAAATGAAGAAACGATAAGGCGAGTTCACAACCTGTGCAGTTCCAAGAAATTGAATGACTCGCATTTTAAAGCTTTCTCCATAATTACAGGAAACAGACATCCGTCAACATACCATATTTACCTCCTTCAAACACTTTTTAGTTCATCTTAATTTATAACGCTATTTTTTATTTTTTTTGTTTGTTTTAGCTTTATTTTTATTTCATTATATTTTTGCATTATTTTATTAGTATATTCTCACTTTGTTTTATTTATTTTATTTAAGAGTAGTTTTGATTAATTTATTTTTCGTGAGTGTGCAATACAGTAATCCCGCACTTTTCGCTGATAATGACACCCAAGAAAAGCGAAAATCAGCGAAAAATGGACGCGCCTTTATAAAAGCCTCTAAAACTCAAACAACGACCTTTCCAACAGAAAGAGAATCCTGACCTTACTGAATACTGTACTGTGTTGTAAATACATATGAAAAACAAAACGAAAAAAGTGAGAAATAATTAATAAAAAATATTATGTTTTTACCGACTATAAGAGCGAAAGAGAGAGAATAAGCCTGTATATTTTCTTCTCTAATATTAACTACTGTACTTTTTCATTACGAGTCGTATTTTTTTTATTTTTTACTGCTATTACAGTTGAATACTTTATTACATTTTTTTAAATTTATAATTGAACATTTTAGGACACCACGAAACACTGAACCCGCGAAAACTGAACAGCGAACTAGCGAGGGATTACTGTACTACAAATTACATAGTCATACACATTACGCATTAGTTGCTACCTGACAGGCAAACTTAATAATCAATTATTACTAATATTAGAGTTAATTTTTCATGATATAGCTATAATATTTTATGCTTTATAAGTATACACGAAATCGGCTGAAAGATTTTCTTGTACACTCCTTTAATGACAGTAAGTTCAAATATACACTCCTGTGCAAAATTATCGCACCACTTTAAATTTTTGGATTTTTGTAGATAATTGTTGAATTCTGTTTTACTTTTTATTCAAAAGTGATCACTTTCAATTATTCAAAGCAGTTTTTAGCAATTTTGAGCGTAAAGAACCAATTTGATTTAGAAAAAGTTTGTATCTTTTTAAAAGTAGGTTAACGCGCCATTCGTTAGTAATGCATTGAAGGATGATAGAGACAAATAATGACGTCACCTTGCAACGTGGCCTTAGTTTAGTACTTAGTAGGTCCTCCTCTTGAGGAAATGACAGCTCAGATCCGCCTGGGAAGGCTTTCGATGAGACTGCCAATCATCTCTTGCTCCACGTTGTCCCATTCTGTCACAGCTGCATGCTCCAACTGGTCAAGTGTCTCTGGAGGGGGCTGACGAGCTCGAATTCTTCTTTTTAACAGGTCCCACACATGTTCAATTGGATTTAGATCCGGACTTCTGGCTGGCCAGTCCATAACATTAATACCCACATCACTGAGGTAGGAGGTAACCTCTCGGCAGGTGTGGGGACGGGCATTGTCCTGCATTAGGATGAATTCCTCTCCGATGTAAGGGGCGAAAGGTGTCACGTGATCTTCCAGAATGGTATAGATGTACCTATCCGCATCCATAGACCTCCCTCGAAGTGGCACTAACTCCGTGCGAGCAGTCAGACAAATACCGGCCCAGAACATCATAGACCCTCCCACGAAGGGTACCTGGCACACCATGTTGCAGGCTGCGTATCTCTCTCCAGGCCTCCTCCATACTCTTCCCCTACCATCAGGCCTACGAAGACATATTCTAACCTCGTCCGTGAATAGAACCTTGGCCCAGTCGTCCACAGTCCAATCAGCGTGTTCCCGTGTAAACCGAAGTCGTGCTACACGGTGCTGCCTGGTGAGAAGGGGGGTCTTTTTGGGCCGACGAGCATCTAAGTTTGCTTCGCGCAGTCGTCTTCTCACCGTAGATGAATAGAATGTCAAATTTCTAACATTTTGGATTAGAGCACTCAGCTCTTGACCTGTTACATCCCTTCTTCTCAATGCATTTTGCCTCAAGAAACGGTCATCGACTTCCGAAGTAAGACGAGGTCGACCCTGACCTGGTCTCCTGGTGTGACTTCCAGTCTCCCTGAAGCGAGTGATCAGTCTCCCGACTGTTGAATGGCTGACCCCCAGCACTTGAGCCACTTGCCTCTGGCTGTAGCCTTCTTCTAACAGAGTCTGAGCCCGGACACACTGTGGAACATTTAGAAACCGACCTCTGTCCATTATTAACTTTTAAAAGTTAAAATTAATTGAAGAATAAGATATTACAGCGCTGTGGACACTAGGAAGTCAACACAAGACTGAAAACAGTGCTAAAGGTTAGGCAGTCAATAGACGAGATTCAACCTTTGGACTTCTACTAGTTTATGAGGAAACCCTGGCGAGGGAACATGGATCACAATAATGTAAACAACCTTTGGACATTTCTTTACTACAGTAACTATGCTCCCAGTTCAATATTATTAATAAAATCTCCAATTTTTAAAGTGGTGCGATAATTTTGCACAGGAGTGTATTTCTTGATGAGTTTTCATCAGTGTTTTGTTTTGTTATTTCTATTTAATTCAGTATGTTTACCTTTAAGATACAGAATTACATTTTAATTTTTTATTCCGGGCGTAGTGAGACGGTATTTTTATGACTCCATCTGAAATGACGTCATCTCAATTCTAGTTAACTCATCAGATAATCCCCCCTTAGATAAACCCCCTTCAATGGAGCCAGTCATTACAACTAATGAGTTTTTGATGTGATTTCTCCTTCCTTCCATTTATTTAATTCTTAAGACAGCTTTCTATATCTGTAATATATTTAGAAATACATAGTCCAGTTTCTTTTAAACTGTAAGGAAGATTTATTATTAATTTAAACATGTAAAATAATGTAATAATTTATAATAAAAAAAATATATTACCTAATTATTTAAGAGTAAAAGTTGATTAATTTTTTCTGTTGTCTCCATTAAAGGTACTTTTTATACTAATGCAGACTTATATGTATATATATATATATATATATATATCGTAAACAGGAAAACGATCCAAAAGGACAACGAACGTTTCACGGTAAATCACAGACACAGAAAAAATAAACAAACACACTTACTGTCTCTAATTTTTGGTTGAACCGTCATCAGGAGAGTTGAGATGGGCTTGGTGTCCCTATCTCAACTCTTCTGATGACAGTTCAACCGAAAGTTAGAGATAGTAAGTGTGTTTGTTTCTTTGTCCTGTCTGTGATTTACCGTGAAACGTATATTCGTATATTTGGAGAACAGTCCTTTGTTTATACAAGTGAGATCAATTTTTTTGGATACTTTTTCCAAATCTCTTATTAGTTGTTTGAATTCTCTAGGAACTATGTATATTAACTCACCATATGATTTGTTTCCATTAGTTATCATTTTAAGTAAGTATTCGTTTTTTCATAACTCTTTACGATGTGTCACTGGTAACTGATGGAGTAATTCACCTAGGGACATATTTAATACTTCAAAATCCAGAAGCTGCTCTGGTTTTTAATGATACGAAATATAGGGGATCCAGTACGTGTGCTTTTTATTCCGTTTTCTTTGTTGTGCTTTGTGCAATTTAAAGTTTTATAGTCCATGTGTACCGTTTATTCAATTTAGTTGTATATATATATATATATATATATATATATATATATTGTGTGTGTGTGTGTTTTTATCTCGCCACATATTTAGCACTATTTTATTGTACCAAGGTTTGGTATGCATTCATACAATAGATCTTTATACTGTGGTTTCGTCTATAATTGTAGACATCTACATATAGCTTTGAAAATATATAGACGAAACGTCGGATTAAAGGTGTTGTATTGTTTGAAGAACAACATTTACAAATATAAAAGATGCCGTATTTATTGCAAGCAGAAGAAAAATAATATTAATTTCATTATCGACAGATTAAGATGAATAAACTAATAACGCTCTCAAAAACATTTGTTTAAAACAGGTATTTTAAATTTTCTAGGATAATTGATGTTTGAACTACTAGAAAAATACTGGATACTAGAAAAATTATTAACAATGAAACGGAACTCTTTAAAGAATTATGGATAATACGTCCAAGGACATCTAAGGAATCCTATGGATAAGGACATCCAAGGAGTCCCATGGATAAGGACACCCAAGGAGTCCAAAGTCATCCAAGGAATCTATAAGTAAGGCCATACGAGAGATCCTATGGATAAGGATATCCAAGGAGTTCTATGGATAAGGACATCCAAGGAATCCTATAGATAAAGACATCCAGATCATGGAAGGCAATTTGCAAGATCCATCTTCTTCCCAAAACTTGTAGTAAAATCAAGGACTCTCAGGTTATCTAGATCTATATAGTCAGATTTTTTTAAGCAAAGTCAATTTACTTATTGATTCCTGGAAACTAATCGATGATTAATTATTTTTGTAGAAGAATTTAACATATTATATAGAATTGTCATCTCAGTTTTAAAAAGTTCCATTTATAAATTATTCAGGAAGAGGGATAGCACAAACAATAAACATTTATAACAACACAAAATTGTTCTTTATAAAAGTTATTTTAAATTTAAAATAAGCAACCGCCACATATAATTTAGTATTCTATATTATAGTAATGGTAGGTAAGTGTGGGGGGGGGGGGGGGATAATTAAGCAGTTTCTCCTGAACTGAACTAAAAGTTCAGGTTAGAAGTAGTTGAATAAATAGAGACTTTAAACAAAACAAATCAATCTATATTCATCAGTAATATGTAATTATTATAATATACTAATTATATTTATATTTTCAATATGATTGCCCAACATTTTACCGATGAATGGGCTTAAAACGATTTCAATTGGCCATATGATACAATAAAAGACAAACACGCAGTTAATGAAACGGGGATTTATTTTTGAGAATCTTGATCAAGCCGTACATGTATCACGTGGAATAGAATGAGAGAGAACTTCAGTAATTAATTTGGGTCCATTGCGAAATCGTTTTTATGTTTTAATTAAATGAACGGTTTACTTTATCAAAAGGATTAAACCTTGACTTGGACTAAGCATTTTTATACACTTAACATTGTATCATTTTTTTTTCTTTTTGTTCTTTTTTTTTAGAAATACAATTAGGTTTAATTTATTTTTTATTTCATTTAAGAATAAGAGTCAATAAAACGCCTGTTGTTTTACAATTACTGTTCTGTAATCTCATTAAAGAAGGGATGTAAGCGATTTGACTTGATGTAAGAATTTGGAAATAAATAAAGATCTCACGATTGGAAGATTTGGTCAGGACGGACGGACACTGGGGTGTGATGGCAGCCCACTACCCCGAGAACTGCCCCCCTGATAATTGACTCCCGGATAATTGCTCTCAGGGCGATTCACCCTCAGGACATCTGCCCTCTCTTAATTAACTCTATTAACAAAACAGGCAGGTTTTTATCAGTCCTAGTTAATTCTTAAAGAATATAATTTAAAATTACCTATGTCGTTATTTCATAGGCTGAGTTACAACACAGAATTCCATCAGCACAAAGTATTTAAAATTATTACTAAAATGTAACTAATCATGTTAACAAGAATTAAATTCAAATTATTTTAATATCCTGAATGGAATTTATAAATTCCCTATTACTTGTATATTCAAGTAGAGTACATAATAAAGTTATTATATCATTCGCAATTGGAGTTGTTTTAGAAATTACTTCTTTACTGTCGCTGTCTTTATTATTAGGGAAACAAAATCTGATGATTTCCACTTTTCAGGGGTGCTTTTCTTCTGATGATGGTGCAGTAAATGTTTGTTTTCCACCGCCCACACTTATAAGGCTTGCACCTTTTAGTTCTGTTCAAGGAGCGGATATTGTGGCTCATTTATTATTTGGCACCCATTTTAGTAATGGGCGAGCTATATTACCTGTTGATTCTATATTGGAAGTCCTAAGTTTTGTCTAACTCAAATGTTAAGGCTCGCGACCGATGCCTTAACGTCCTCTCCGAGGGCGACGTGCTCAGATTTATTTTACCTTCCACGTGAATAAATCGCAGAAGAGGTGGGTGTCGAACCCCGGACCTTCCAGTTTAGAGGCGAGTACATTAACCGTTTTCGTTGTTCAGAGGTATTATTCATGATTAATACTAGCAGAAATTCTAAAATTGTTTGTATCCAACGCTCATATCGACCTTTCACTTTTAGAGTTGCCCTAGGGGTGAACAGCGGAGATTATTGTTCAGTAGTTCAGCTTTCAGCAAGTCACATTTTTTTCTCCCAATCTGCTAATGCTAGATTCTTAAAATTCAGGCATTATCTTTGAACTTACAAATGGAATAAACGAAAAATATATTCACAATTCTAAAACAATAGAAAGTATTTTTTTTTCAATAAAAATAGAAAAATGTTTACTTATAATTCAATCTCAAAGATTGTGAGAGTGATAAAAGCCATACCGTTTGACGGATCAAAATTAAACTATGCCTAAAACTGGAACATTATGTAGAGGATGAGATGAGATAATTTTTTCGAAATAAGAAATGAAATTATCCTACATCTTAAATTAAAAATGATCTGAGAACGACATTTTTTCCTACATGTTTATGACATTTCAGACAAAAAACTTTGTAATGTTTTAAAAATACTTAAAATATTTTCAAGTTCTAAATGGGAAAATTTGTCTTAAGTATTAAATGTAGAAGGCGGGCAGATAAACTATGTAAGAGATCCACCTTGCTATTGGAGCAAGGTGTACTCGTCACGGTCTGAGACCCCTTTGCTTCTTATGCACCGCTTGGAATGTTTCAGCAAACTTTAGGACCTACTTTTGGAAACATTACTGCAGACGTTATCCGATATTTAGTGTCATAATTTTTTAAAAAAGAATATTTTTCCTCATTATTTTAATAAATATTTTATTTTTGTCAATGATTTATATATAATTGTTTTTTTTTGTTGTTGTAAAAATTAGGTAAAAGTATCATCTGACAGCCTTTTTTATATTGTTGGGAGCTGTTTATTTGACTTTTACATGAGTTTATTTAAACGTGACGTCCAGTGGAATATAATAAGTTTTGGAATTTGAACATAGTGAAGTAATGAAATCTTGCGGTATTACATTAAAGGGTTGAAATATGGGCTGGGGGATGAATAGTTGCTCGTGAAGGGATGAACAGCCGATGTGCTGTGTATCCAGAACAATACCCTTAGACCTTCCCCACTTCTAATTACTCCTATATGATTTCACATTAATGCTCTCTCTCTCTCTCTCTCTCTCTCTCTCTCTCTTCTAAGCCCCTATATTTTAATATACTTTTCTTTTTTACTTTTTCCCCTTAAAAATCAATAATCGCTTACACTGCAACTCCATTAGCCGATGTATGTATAATTATTTCAATTTTTCATTCATTCATACATTCAATCCTTTATTAATTCATTTCAATTAATTAAAAGATATCTTTCCATCAAATGCAACACTAGCTTTGTAACTGAAGTTGATTGGTAATATAAATAACGTGGACATTATAAAACAACACTTGAATGGTAATAATATTCGTTCTTAATACTATTTATTGATAGAACTTATCTGATATCTGCGTATTTGTATCAATGATCAAACCACAATATGAAATGGGCAAACAAGACAAAGATCTTTCAACCGTAACAAGCGGTCTTTGTCAGAGTCAAAAACCCAACTGAAATACTAGATGCAGAAAACATCTGGTGAGGGGTTGAGAAGAAGGTGAGGGAAGCGTGGTATTTTAAAAGGGTGAAAGCGCAGGAAAGGACAAATGACCAGAAAGGGATGTTTGGAGAAACAAAGGAGTACAGTAAGAAAGAGTAAAAAACTATCCGCTAGCTGTCAACTCTCTTAGAAGAGGCTATGGCCCTCGTAACGAAAGTATCAAGTTTGAAGAGACTGTTCCTAATGCTTATAATATTTGGTCTATTAAATTTAATAGAGACGATTCAATATTATTTCTTAACGACATCAATTTTTCATAGGTAATACATTTAGCTACTGTCCAGTCAATATCATGTGTATACCTTTCCATATCCTTTCTATGCTGCATGATTAGTCCCGTTAATGTGCCAAGATCAGCGCTATTTTCCCCCTTTATTCTTCCATGTTTTCACTAAGAAGTAGTAAGTTTCTTTTTTTGTAAAACATAACTTCAAGAAGATTGTACTTTTCTAAGGGATTAGCGACATTGTCAGTGTCAATGGAGTAGCAATGGTGATTTTCGATCTATGAACCAAAAATTGATAGGAAAAATGATATAACAATATAAATTTATTGTTATATTGTTTATATAACAATTGTTATATGAATAATCATATTTTGTTCTACTCAAGGGCTTAAATTAGTAAGTGTCTCAAAATTTTTTAGAGCCCTCTAAAAATGTTCCTGATAACTCACTAACTATCCCATTATTGTGAATTTAACTATTTTATTTATTGTCATTTAATTGTTTGTATGTCTTACTTAATCTTACATTTTTTATTCTTTTTATTCATTAATTTATGTTATTTATTTAATTAATATGGTTTATTCCTCCTTCTTGTGTTTTCCCTCTTTTGTTTGGTAAGTTCAGTTTTTTTACACAATTCACGATATATAATCTTTCTTTCTACATAACCATTTATTAATTTTTATCTTCCATGACCCATCGACTTCTCTTATCATTCACTCATTTTTTTTCTTTTGATTCCATAATGTCTTTAAACTCTTTCGACTCGTTTTTCGACTATTCTTCTTTCTACTTCGTAGTTGACCGGGTAGTGACACTGTTGGTTTCAAAATGTCGATGCGTTGTGCATTTAGTCTCCTTCTTGGACCCGACAATTACCAAACTATAAGAGTATGTTATTGTTTTTTCATTTGTATTACTTCAATAACTTTGACCCATTACTGTCCATTTGATATCTCTTCTTTTGAACTTAAAAGTAGGTATATGAATGTCTTAAAAAGATTTCACGTGATGAACACGTAAAAAAAAATGAGTTGGGTTTTTGACTCTGACGAAGACCGCTTGTTACGGTTGAAAGATCTTAGTCTTTTTTTCCCATTTCATATTGTGGTTTGATCAATTAATGTCTTAATAAAGAAAACTAGCTGGAATAGATTATTGTAGAAATGTTTATTAACAATCGGCTATTATTCCGCGTCAATAAAAGTATTTACTTATAAAGTTAATTCTGAGTTTATATGAAGATATATTAAACATGTTTTCAGAAGACGCTTATTAAAAAGGTTTTAATAAAGTTAATGCATCAGCTTTGAAAAATATTTCCTTAAATAAACTCTGCTTAATTAATTAATACAAATATTTCAATTAAAATTTGTTAATTATATTACATCTTTATCCATAAAAAAAGTATTGCTATCAATAACCGCAAGTAATGAAGCTTTTATTTATTCGTTAAATGCCATTTTTTACCATATATCAAGTTCATTCAACGAATATTATTTAAAAATGACATCCGTTGTTGTTAAATCACCAATATTTATTAGTGTTTTTCTGAGTTTATTATATACTGACTACATGTCCAATGTTGGGATTATATGGATATCATGTTATAGAGATGTTATATTTTAACTCTAAAGTGGGTTCAGCAATGTTTTTTCTCATGAAAGCGTAATTATCCCTATTCTTTTGTGTTGCCAGTTTGGTTTACACGCACATCGACTTTGTTAAAGTACGAGTTTATAACAAACACCTGGCATTGTGCAGTTTCGGGAATGACTTTAAATTCCTCTTAAAGAATTCCACTTGCGCAAGTTTCAGTCAAATCTTCCAAAGGAAAATCAATTCGCAACATCATATTATAAGCATTGTGTTTAGTAGCGGCTGTCTTGCTACAGCTAGAACACAAGTTCAAGTTGAAATGACAAAGCAGATGTCCCAATATTTAGGCTACTTGATGTTTTTTATAGATGGTTCACAAACTTTCGGCATCTTTTCATAAATTTATACCAAAATCTTTCCTTTAAAGTTCAATAGCAATGATATAAATACCAAACATATAAGTAAGATGAAAGCAAGTCGGTGTGAGTTGAAATGCACTTAGATCAAAAGAGCGACGAAAGTTTATTTCTCGAAGGGAGTGCTATACAGGTGGACTGCCTAAGGGCTCTCTCCATAGGGCTCCGTGTCGTTTAACTCCCAAACTGGACTAATTCTCAAGTTTTTTTTTTTATCTGCCCTAGTTTTTATCTCCCTCTGTTACGTTTATAACTCAAACTCCCAAGTACCTGTAATTCTCCCCCCTCCCCTCCCCTCTCACTCCACCTTCCCAAGCCCCATCTACCACCACTCTTCCATCGCCATTGGCACTTTTCCAATTCTTCCTATTCTGTTAACAATTTTTCCTGTTTTTTTTCTCTCTCTGTTTTAATATTTAACTTCATTTTCAAGAATCATATTTTATAGGGAAATTTTTTTAAATGGCTCTTGTGATCTCACATTTATAAATAACTTACAGTGCTGCTGTAATTAAAGAGGCTTTTCTGTCTCTATCTTTGCATGGTAGATTGTTAAGTTTTATTTAAATACATAGAGTATACAATATTTTTTTTGATAACAAATTATTAATATAACATATTGAAATACCTTATTGTAAGTATATTATGATTGTCTTAATGAAACAAGTTGTTAAAATAACAATGTTACTCATACAAAGAACTAGTGATGAATAAATGAATTAATAATTTGCAAAAGGTGTCAGAAGAAATCTGTCGATTGGACTGAGTAGGTCATTAGACCTGTTTGCCTTGGTCCGAAAGGGGAGACTACGTAACTCATGCTTTTACTGATAAACTATGAAAGGCACCCTTCGCTGCGCATGCCCTACTAGCCAGCTTCATATATAGCTATTGTACTCGTATATAATAATAATAACTGGGCAATAAATAGACGCACATGCTTACAGTCTCTAATTTATGCTTAACCGTTGTCAACCCTGGTTCAACAGTGCGTTTGGTGTCTCACTCTCTTCTTTCATGATGACGATGAAACCAAAAATTAGAGAATAGAAGTGCACCTATAATTTATTAAATCATTAGTTGTGCAATCCGTAATAGTGTGGTATTTACTCATTCTGAGGTAAAATGGATAAACCAACAAAAGTCTCCACACAAATGAAGTTTTATTCAACGCGTTTCGAACACTTTGTGTTCATCATCAGGAAGACAAGGTTTTCGAAACGTGTTGAATAAAACTGCATTTGTGTGGAGACTTTTGTTGGTTTATCCATTTTACCTCAGAATCTATAATTTATTGTTTATCTAAAATTTACTTTTTAGCATTTTCTGTCATTTTTGTATCGTTTTTATGAAAATAATAATATAACATGACCCAACATTTACAAAAAGTACTAGATAAGATAGTACTCATCTAAATGAAGTAGTATTTAAAGTATATAGACTAAAAGTATTACTTCGTAAAGTATAAATGCCTTAGTGGTGTTTTTGAAGTGCTATGTAGTTTTATTTTACAGAAATTAAGGGCTCACTTGAAGAGTGTGTAACAGTCTTCAAGTTTCGTTGGCAATGAACGAACCTTATCTGTCTACTTCGCTGGGTCTATTGTCCTGTTCTTGCCACGACTAAGGTGAGGAGTATGACTATATCTGACACTGCGGCTGACACATGCTCTGAAGCATGGGTAAACTAGGCAAATCTTCTTTTAATGATCATTCAGTTGACACAATGGACAATGCATTGTGTATCTGACATTGCATTCGTAAGTAACGTAACGTAACGTAGTATTCGTAACGTAACGTAAGTAACGTCAACTACATATTCCAGGAGCTCTCTCGGAGAAAAGTGGAGAAGACCCTCTATTGCTCCAATCGAGGGGCAAGAGTAAGGAGTAGTGGCCTGCGAAAAGGAGTAATACAAGATACAAACTTACTCCTCATGGATAGTCGAAAGGATATCTAAACAATCACCAGGTGTCTCATAGGAGTAATATGTTTCTCTGATGGAATGATGGTGTAAGATGTGTCTTCCAAGGGTTGACTTTGCCTATACGCCATTATCAGTCCATGACTAAAGAAGGTGTATAGGCATAAAACATAGGACATAGGACACAGCCCATGTATAAAGAATACGTACATGGATGAAACATAGAACACAGTCCATGTACAGGCATAAGACATAGGACACAGTCCATGTATAAAGAAGGCTTACAGGCATTAGGCATAGAACACAGTCCATGTCAAAAGAAGCGTAGAGGCATAAAACATATAACACAGTTCATGTCTAAAGAAGACATACACAGGTATAATACATAGGACACAGTCCATGTCTAAAGAAGGCATACATGCATAAAACTTAGAACACAGTCCATGTCTAAAGAACTGTGCAGTTATAAAACATAGAACACAGTCCATGTCTAAAGAAGGAATACAGCTGTAAGACATAGGACACAGTCCATGTTATAAAGACATAGGACACAGTCCATGTTATAAACACAGTCCAGTTATAAAACATAGAAAACAGTCCATGTCTAAAGAAGGAGTACAGGCATAAAACATAGAACACAGTCCATGTCTAAAGAAGGCGTATAGGCATAAGACATAGGACATAGGACACAGTCCGTGTCTAAAAAAGACGTACATGCAAAAAAAAGAAACAGAAGTCAGTCCATGTCTAGAGAAGGCGTCAAGGCACAAGACATAGGACACAGTCCATGTCTAAAGAAGGAGTACAGCCGTAAGACATAGGACACAGTCCATGTCTAAAGAAGCCTAGAGTGACAGCATTAAGTTAATAACTTTGCTTCATCTGACACATAGGCTAAGATCTAGCCATGCGCATAAACCTCGGAGTCAAACGTATCATGAAGCTACTTGGTAACCATATGCAGAAAACTACCATGAATGAAACAACTGAACATCATACTATTATCATAAATAGGAACGCTAAATAACTGAAAGGACGGAAAGTGCACTTTATTTAATTGTTTTGACAAATATTTTTGTTTTATGATGTCTGTAATACTAACAGGATTTAATTAGTGACCTGGTAAAAGTTACAACCAACATACGAAATAACTATTTATAAAATAGTAGTGGCTGTACTTTTGTACTTGGATGTATAAGTTTTAAGTTTTATAAGCCGCAGTGATAGTTGAAAACGCCTTACACACCGAATGTTTGGACATGTTTTAATTGAAAAGGCTGGCCGCGTCAGGTTACCAACTTGTTAACGGAGTCTGCTACTTGTTGCTCTGTAAATCGCCTTTCAACTGGACAGCTGTACCAAGAATAGTTTCCGAATCCCTGTTACGTAACATCCTCATGCTATTAACTACTGGTGACAATTTTATTGTGTCTTCACAATTTTATTTTCAATAATTATTTTTAATAGACTTTGAAGAGAATATGTAAACATTGTTTCCCTTCTGAAGGTCAAAGTCTAAAATTAGTTGCATAAACAGTTTGATATTTAGAAGATAAATAGAGGAATTGAAAAAGTTGTATAAGATAATAACATTTCTACATTAATAAATAGTTTCCATTGATTGACAGATGATTTATAAAATGTAAACAAACGTCAGATAAAGGCAAAATACTATGTACGGTTCAACGTCTTGACATAAATCTTCTTCTTAACCAGAGGTTCCATGTATTTATTCATCATCATTAGGGCTGCAAAACAAAATTTTAAAGTTTTAATTCCTATCATAGCAGTATATTCAGTTTTTACACATCTGTTGAAAATATTATAGCGTTATTTTGTTTTGCAGCGCTAATATTGATGTATAAATAAATCAAAACGTTGGCATAAGAAGTTTATTTCCAAGACCTAGCCAAAAAAAAAAAAAAATACCAAATACTACGTATATATATATATATATATATATATATATTGTAAACACGTAAACGATCCAAAAGGACAACAAACGTTTCACGATGAATAACAAACACAGAACTAAAAGAAACAAACACTTACTGTCTCTAATTTTCGGTTGAACCGTCATCTGGAGAGTTGAGACAGGGACACCAAGCGCACTTGTGAAGCGACGGTTGGAGACCAACAGTTTTGTCACACAAATTCATTATTTAACTCATATTACATTTAACTCATTTTCACTTTCTATTTCTTAGCTTCTTGTTAGTTAATTTTTCTTACCTCACTTGAACCGGGCACGCGTGTGACAACACTGTTGGTCTCCAACCGTCGCTTCACAAGTGCGCTTGGTGTCCCTATCTCAACAATCCTGATGACGGTTCAACCGAAAATTAGAGACAGTAAGTGTGTTTGTTCCTTAGTTCTGTGTTTGTGATTCATCGTGAAACGTATATATATATATATATATATAAATGATCAAACCACAATAAGAAATGGGAAAACAAGACTAAGATCTTTCAACCGTAACAAGCGGTCTTCGTCAGAGTCAAAAACCCAACTGAACACTAGATGCAGAAAACATCTGGTGAGGAGTTGAGATGTTTTCTGCATCTAGTGTTCAGTTGGGTTTTTGACTCTGACGAAGACCGCTTGTTACGGTTGAAAGATCTTGGTCTTGTTTTCCCATTTCTTATTGTGGTTTGATCATTGATTGTTGTTTCACGTGTTTATGTGAAATCTTTTTATATATATATATACACCATGATAAATGAAAAACGTTTAATGAAGGACAGATTACACTGTGACAGATAAACAGTTACACATAGACAGAAACATAACAAAGACTCACTTTTCAATGTTTCTACCGTAATGGTTTCGGAGACAGAAACATGTCAGAAATAATAAATCATTTGGACAACTAGTGTTTTTAGTACCGGGAAGATTTAAAACAAATGTGAGAAAACTTGAAAAATAGTCAATGAAATTTATTCATGCCTTAGTACAAAGGTCGTTTAACGAAACATATATATATATATATATATATATATATATATATATATATATATATAGTTAGTTCAATATAGACAAATAAACATAGAGATATCAAAAGAACACACTTACAGTCTCTAATTTTCGGTTTAGAAAATTTAGAAACCAGTGCTCCTGGTTTCCCTCTTTTATCTCTCCTGAAGACGGTTCAAACCAAAAATTAGAGACTGTAAATGTGTTCTTGTGATATCCCTATGTTTCTTTGTCTATATTGAAGTATATTTGTCCGTTTTGGATCGTATTTCAAACGAAAAAGTATATATATATATATACATACAGCATTGCATACAGAACTTTGTACTCTCTAATTCAGTAAGAGTGTGTTAGAAAACCCCCTTCACTCTTTTCTCTAATTCCCTTCTTTCCCTTTTCGCAGTAATTATCGGTACAAGAGAAATAAATATCATATTTATAGGAATAAATAGAATGTTTTATAATGATTTGGTATAAATAGCGATAAGATATTATATTAAGCGATAAAATAAGTTTTGTTGAAAGGGCTCTAAGAGGCCGGAAGAAGGCTAATAATTAGGGTCTCGATTGAGTTACGCAAAGGGCTGATATTTGACATATTATAGTAGGGCTGGTTTTTGGAAGGACACATCTCGAAGGGCTTTCCCTAGGGACTGCTTGATTAGCTTTTCTTTCCCTCTTCAACTTCGTCATTAGTACACTGATTTTCTTCAAAAATATTTTTAGCATTATATTTCTTAAAATTTTTTTTTTACTGCTTCAACTTTTTTTTTTAATGGCATTAAAAATATCTTTATCTTAACAACAATGTTTGGATATTTGGATGTTTGGAGAAAAAAATAATATGATATCTTTTACATTTTTAATAATTAGGTTGCTTGTCATATCGTTTACTCCATGAAACTGTTTTTATAAATAACATGTGGTGACTGCAGAAAGTATATAACCATTGGAGATGTTTTTAGAAGAAAATAATATACGGGTAGCTAGCTTACCTTAGCTAAATATTCTGTTGTATAAAACACACCTTGTATACAACTCAGTAGATTTACTGATAATCGCCATTTATAATCACAGGTTTTAAAGGAGTTATCATTACATCATCAAAACGTTAGGTTAGCTCAGTGGTTAAGGGGTCACCTCTGACCTGGAGGGTCTGTGGTTCGATACATGCCATACCATTTGACGGATTAAAATAAAACTATACCTAAAAATGAAACTTTATGTGATAAATATGTTGATATATTTTTTTAAAAAATTACATTCACTAAAGGAGTGTTGCTGTACATATACTGTTTTCAGAAAATGTTTTTTGACGCTAAACGCCTCATTAATAAACAATGAAAATTTTTTCAAAAATGGAACAAAAAGTTAGCAATTATAATAAAAAATTTATGAAATATCAATTATAGTAAAGAACAATAAAGCTATAAAATTTTTTGTTTATCCTAGACGAAGGGATCACCTGCTATACTTGTTCGTAGATTATTTCGTACCACGGATTTTACACTTTCGCTTTTGAAAAATGTTATTATTATTATTGCTGTAGTTATACTGAGAATATTGTAAGTAACAATCGTGTGATACACAAAAATAATAATATATATTGATAAGTGGATCAATCAGTATCTGTACTACCTCCAGGGATGAAAGACTTATAAACATCTCCCAATTAGATATTTATATTATATACCTACATATAATATTATATATATATACTATATACCCAAGAAGTACAATATTATGTTTACTTATAGTAAAGTTGAGTGTAGAGGGTCAGGTTAGCTCAGTGGTTAACGTATTCACCTCTGGGCTGATAGTCCGGGGGTTCGATCCCCACCTGGCTCTCGATTTATTCGCGTGGGCAGTTGAATAAATCTGAGCACGTCGTCCCTCGAAGAGGACTTTAAGCCGTCGGTCCCGAGCCTTTACAATATCAGGTACTCGTTAAAGATCCCTACTCTAAATACATTTCAGTTAGGCAACATTTAGGACTCCTAATGATGAATCACCGATCAAACAAAAAGACCCCAAGGGCTGACGTTTTTATCCCTCTAGGGGAACAGTTTTTTAACAAGTCACATCAGCAAATTGTATTTTTTCTAAATTGGATTTTCAGCAACAGAAAGTGGAAATGATATTCAGTACAATAATTCTGCGACGTTTGTTGTTGCTTTGTTGTTATAATCGTAGAGATACACCCCCATAACTCTATACATTCTGAAACTATATGGCGCTGATTTGAAACTATCTGCAAATATCTGCTTCATTGAAGTGATTTTTCTTTAGGTAGCGTATTGGAATCATATTTATTTTTCCTTTTTTTTTTTGCATAAATGATTGATAAGAAAGACAGGAGAAACAAGACTGAACAGTGATAAGCAGATAGAAGAGACGGCACTGAGATAAACAGGGGAATAGAGGGAAGGCTGAAGAAGATGTGCCATCCCACTCCCAATGAATTAGAAATGATATATCACTGCAATAGAGAACTGCTAGTCATTACTGCTTTATAATTCTAAGGCGCAAAACAAAAGTTAAAAACCGTAAATAAACATTCAATCAGGTTTTTATTTAAAAAATTTCTCATACTCCTACAAAACAGAGGAGATATAATAAATAATACAATCATTTAAAAATCAAAAATACATAAAAATCGCAAAAAGTTACAAATAAGAAAATTCCTCCTATATTTTCTTATTTGTAACTTCTTGTTCTTTTTAGGTGTGTTTGATTTTTGAATGATTGTATTGTTTCTTATATTTCCTCTCTTTTGTAAGACTACGAAAAATGTTTTCAATTCTAATGTAGTGCAATCTGTTATTATGTGGTATTTACTCATTGTAGGGTAAAAATTTAATGAAATGGTCTCCACATATAAAACTTTTAATGATATAAACAACGCGTTTCGAACACGTAGTGTTCTTCTTCAGGCATTAACTAAAAAATACAATGACACCAGAGAGTTATCTATAGTACAAAGTAAATAAGTACAAAAATTAATATAAAATAAAATAAGGCAGAAAGTACGAACCTAAGGGTGAGTGCCTCTGAATAAGACTGACTGGAAATGGAATGGACATGGGTGGGGGTATAGGGTACATCTGTTTCTTATTAGAAGGCAGGTATATATACTTGTACTTTCTGCCTTATTTTATTTTATATTAATTTTTGTACTTATTTACTTTTTACTATAGATAACTCTCTGGTGTCATTGTATTTTTTAGTTAATGCCTGAGGAAGAACACTACGTGTTAGAAACGCGTTGTTTATATCATTAAAATTTTTATATGTGGAGACCATTTCATAGGATTTTTACCCTACAATAAAAAATAATTATAAATAAGAAATAATAACTATAAATCACTAAAAAAATAGCAATAAGCTCAAAAACGAAGGAGAAATAATATTAAAAAATATTAAAGAGGTTTCCCTCTTTTCACCCAATGCCTCATAAATTAAGCACTTTTCACTCGATGATTCACCGGCTTTTTACTGTGCCCCTATCAAATGAAAACAAATGCAAAGAGATCAAAACCATAAAAACCATAGCCAAAAACAATGGATATTCCACAAGCTTAATTAACAAACTAATTAGAAGGCAAGAAAGAAATAAAATAGTCAGTCACGCATTCCCCCCAATCAGCTCCTCTACAGAAGTCACACAAACCTGGGTGGTGATCCCATACATTGGTGATCCATCCTTAAGAATAGCCAAATTATTGCAAAAATATGGCTTTAAAGGTTGCTTATAGAAACTCAGGTGACTTAAAGTCCCTGTTATTGTTAAAATCAGTACATGAACCCCTTTCTTTTTCTGGTATATAAATTGTCATGTGCTAATTGCCCTGCACGTTATATAGGGATGACAATAAGGTCATTCAACAAAAGAATAAAAGAACACATGCAAGAAGTAAAACAGAAAACCAAATCCCCCAACAATAAACAATTTATGTCCCATTTTGCCAAGCATTTAGTCACCACTAACCACCAATTTTTCCCAGTCCAAAATATACAAATACTACACAGAAACAATAAATTCCGGGAAATAACTATTTTAGAAGGCTATGAAATCAACAAACTAGTGCGCGATAATTCTTCTACTTGCCTCAATGAGCAAATCCCCAAATGTACAACGTTTCTTAATTTATTTATATAAAAATAATAATAATAATAAAAAAAAAAGTTCTACTTTCTCCTTATACATATATTTGGTTTATATTTCGTTATAGCTCTGTGTGTTATTTTTTTTCAATATGTTTCCTACACTTAGTCTAAAAGAAAATGTAAAGGCTCAGCCTAACTTTAAGAGAAAACTGTACCTGCTCTAATAAGAAACAGATGTACCCTATACCCCCACCCATGTCCATTCCATTTCCAGTCAGTCTTATTCAGAGGCACTCACCCTTAGGTTCGTACTTTCTGCCTTATTTTATTTTATATTAATTTTTGTACTTATTTACTTTGTACTATAGATAACTCTCTGGTGTCATTGTATTTTTTAGTTAATGCCTGAAGAAGAACACTACGTGTTCGAAACGCGTTGTTTATATCATTAAAAGTTTTATATGTGGAGACCATTTCATTAGATTTTTACCCTACAATGAAAAATGTTTTAAATAAAACCAAAATGTGAGCAATGAGAGTTTAATTTGAACCTGAAGAACTGACCGAGTCTTGATAAATTTTACTTTGTTTCTATTTCACGGTCGATAATTTTATCAATATATATTTGAAATATACATAATTAAGGTAAATAAACTACTTTTTTAAATGCAAAGAAAAAAGAAAATTATCAGAGCATTTTTTTATTTTTTAAACCTATCTTCTAGCGGTTGATAACGTTAGCCGTTTACCGGCTTTTTGTTTGATTGGTGATTATACAGTGGGAGTCCAAAATTTGGCCTAACTCAAGTACATTTCGAATAGGGATGATTAACGAGTACCTGCCATTGACAGGTTCAGGACCGACGGCTTAACTCCAAGGGACGACGTAACTCCCGCGTGAATAAATCGAAAGCCAAATGGGGATGGAACCCCGGACTAGCAGCCCAGAAGCGTGTGCGTTAACCATTGAGCCAACCTGACCCTGTCTGACTGTGCTTAGAATAGTGAATAATATTAAGGTGTAGGCTGTAAAAGTAATATGATGTATAGGCTATCAGAATAACTTCATTTTACTTCTAAAAACTGATTTAGTTGTGAAAAGAGTTTTTACAATTACTTTATATGTTACTTTTTGTCTTGAGATAGTGTTATTTTAGTATTTCCTTAGTATTGATGAAATTCCATTGCAGTTGAATATAGGTATCCCCATGGTCTATTAGCTAAAGTCGGATGGTATTACCTTCGTCCCACATTCTACAGTATTTGCTTTGTTTCGACAGTTAATTTAAGGTTTTCAGTTTTTTTTTAATGATAGATATTCTGTTTAACAAATTAGTTTTAGAAAAGCTTCTGAATATTTCTCAACATTCCATATTAGTACACACAGTGTTGTGGAGAAAAAACATAAGTCAGAGTCCTACTTCTAGATTGTCTACAGCAGAGCTTTTCAAACGATTTTCGACGCGGAACCCTTTTTGGTTCCAGTAACTTTCCCGGGAGCCCCAGATTATAATGATTTCGTACAATATAATATATACATATATTTTCATATGCCTTTTTAAATTGTATGTATAAAAAGATTTCACATAAACACGTGAAATAACAATCAATGATCAAACCACAATAAGAAAATGGGAAAACAAGACTAAGATATTTCAACCGTAACAAGCGGTCTTCGTCAGAGTCAAAAACCCAACCGTCAGTTGGGTTTTTCATATTTTCCACAAGTGCATAACACATAAAACAGAATTACTAGCAATTTTAACACAGAGTTTGTTTTGTAATCATTTTTGGCTTTATAGTTGAGAGTTTGATTCTCAAGTTAGCCCCAGCATTAAGTCTACTTCAGTATTTGGTCTCTATGGCAGTTTAAAGGGGAAATCCAGTTTCACATAAGTAGGTATTGGGAAATGGCAGCAATGTGTGAAGTGTTACTTTTGCAATAGCAAGAAATTCGGGAATCAGATACTTCCAAAAACTGACTAGTGATTCATCCTAAATATGAATAAAATTTTGACCACTTCTACTTATTTGTATATGTAGATATAAACATTATTCGGTTTCATGATTCACAAAAAATATAGAATAAATTCATAACCACAAAGAAAAATTTTTTGAAAAATGTTTTTACTAAATGTTTTTCATGAACCTCAGACAGTCCGTTAAGGAACCCCTGGGTTCCGCGGAACCCACTTTGGGAACCTCTGGTATACAGTGATAACCCTGTTCTAATCTACTGTTCCTTAATATACAGTTACAACAGTAAGTTTTGATTATGCACAGTTATTGAAAACTTAATGTTTGTATAGTTTGAAAATCACCATGTTTAAAAAAATATGATTTCGAAATAATTTCGACGAAGTTTGCAATTTGTTATATTTGATATCAAATGAATTGAAAACTACCATGTTTTTTTTTTCAATGCCTCTGTTTATTGTCTTTGATAGTAATAGGCAATACACTTAATTGTAAAACACTTAATGTTGAGACAGTATTAGTAGATATTTTTGAGTATTCTTTCTGTTTAGTTCACTTCTGTAGCCCAGCAATGACAAAAGCTAGCAAGAAATGTATGAAATGTTAGAATTGGAACGAAAAAAAAACCGGTTGCATAAAACATAATCTTTGAGAATATTTTGCGAAATATCTTTGAGTACTTCTGTTTTGATTTTAGTTCACCTCATTAGTTGAGAAATACTATGGTAATACATTTGCCATACCCAAGACTATGACAGACATATTAAGGTACAAATCACATAATCCTGCAATTTCTTTGTTGTGATAAAAGACAATTATAATTATAAAATTCTTGGGGCTATTATTTTTCAAAATGTTGAAACTGAACAATACTTGCCGAATTTGTGTTATAAATTATATTACTTTCCTTTTGAAAGCTGGAACAAATTATTTGTATAAAAGTAAAGGACCTAGGTTTCAAGACCAGAAATTATTAAACAACTAATTAATAATTTCCAACCGCTAATTAACTAATTAAGACCTGGGTCTGAGTTTAAACAAGTGGGAAAATGATAGAGGATGGGAATGTTTTGTGGACGCAGTCAGTGTTGCAGCGTAGTGCTTCCACCCAACTGACATTAGAAAGTCCTTTCATTATTTTCGTTTTAATATCTGTGTCGTGTGTAATATCTGTTTAATCAAAACATTTCAAATCTTTTCAAGTGTTTATTAAAATGTTTGTTTGTTTTCCAACGCCCACATTTATAAGGCTTTCATCTTTTAGTGTTGTTCTAAGGGCGGAAATTGTGGCTTATTTATTATTTGGCATTCATTTTAGTAATAGGCGAGTCACATTACCTGGTGATTCTACATTGAGTCAGAAATATTACCGAACTCAAGTTTTTATAGAGTAAAAAATCTTTATGACGAGTATCTGACATAGTACAGGCTCGAGACCGACGGTTTAATATCCTCTCCAAGGTATATTGTACTCAGATTTATTCACCTCCCAAGTGAATAAATCGAGGGTCAGAGTGGGTATCGAACCCTGGACCTATCACTGAGCTAACCTGGCCTCCATTGGAGGCACAACAAAACAAAAGTGGAGTTCAAATGTGTTGAAAATCAATTTTTTCAACGTTGAACAGTAATCAAAATTTCAAACAAATTATTTCTGTATCAATAAAAATTTTGTATTACTACTTCTTCCATTGAAGTTTAAAAATATGCAAGTATTAAAGAAATAATCTATATAAATAAAAGAATGATTTTGTCTGTACATTGCTTAGAATTGACTCATTTCAAGTTTTCTTTACGTTCCATACATCGGAGAAACCGAATCCACCCTTAGAAAAATGTCTGTCGGTTTGTCCCCAAAATTTTGTCACAAGTAAATTCAGCCTCCATAAGATATATCAAGCTAAAACCTTGACAGTAGATTTGTGTATGTCTAACTTAAAATATATCCTCTGGATTGATTGACTTCTGAACCCCGGACCTACCAGTTCAAAAGCGAGTGCGTTAATCACTGAGCTAACCTGATCCCTTGTTTATAAAAACTCATACTAAGTATTTGAATAAATTCCTCTAACAGTTTTGGAATGCCTCCATTTTCAAGAGCAGTTCAGCTGAGTTGTTTGTCTCATTCAATCACAAAACCTGCAATTAATCCGTACCAAAACGATAACTTTCTTGTTATATTATTTAATTAATACAAAAATTATTTTTTATTTATTAATTATAAAAAAATAATTTACAATAATAGTAGTTGTTTAAGATGATGTTTTCTCTTCCTCTTCAGTTTCCAATACATCGCGTGATTACATATTAACTTCGTACTACTGTACAAAAAGTAGTACTACTGTGTAAACGTTTTTATAAGAAGAATGAACAACAAGTAGTTAGTGGAAATTAATAAAGCAGTTATAGTTGGAACACCATTAGCCAGAGAGGAAGCGATAATAAACCTCACGTAACAAGTTTATTCTTAAGTATCTAGCCCCAATATGCTGTTGCACTTTACTGTGCTGCGTGATTCTTGAAGCGTGGCGCCAGATATCACGGATGCACACAGTAAGGCCGCAGAGGAGACTTTCGGAAAATGCATTTTGCTGCCTGGGAATGCATCGAGAAGAAATTTAAAAATCAGAACGAAATATAGATCTAGATTCCAGATCATGAAACAAGAGAAGCGTTATTATTACGCCAAAAAAAAAAAGCAACAAAAATGAAGTCAAAAAAAACAAACTTCAAGTTTCTTATTAAATTGAGTTTGTAATTTATAATTAAATAAACAATTTAGTTCCTTTTTAATGCTATATTTACTTTTTTTGCATTAATATTTGAAAATTATTATCGTCTGCTATTTTTACAAAATATATCGTATTATAGGTATTACAGTTAATTAACTAGCTTTCTTGTTAATTTATCTAACTGTTAATTTAGATAAATTAAACAGTTGTCATGATATATACTGCATTATAATATGAATACGTGAACTTGTACTTACAGCATTGCTACATAGTACTTAAGTACACAATTGAAAGACCAAAAACATGTTCTGAATCATAGTGTGTGTCGGTGTACTCGTACTTGTTCTACTGTGACCAAGTGCATAAGTACAATGTCGAGTGACCATGATCATAACTGGAATCATAGTAAGTGTCGGTGTACTCGTACTTGTTCTACTGTGACCAAGTGCATAAGTACAATGTCGAGTGACCATGATCATAACTGGAATCATAGTGTGTGTCGGTGTACTCGTACTTGTTCTACTGTGACCAAGTGCATAAGTACAATGTCGAGTGACCATGATCATAACTGGAATCATAGTAAGTGTCGGTGTACTCGTACTTGTTCTACTGTGACCAAGTGCATAAGAACAATGTCGAGTGACCATGACCATAACTGGAATCATAGTAAGTGTCGGTGTACTCGTACTTGTTCTACTGTGACCAAGTGCATAAGAACAATGTCGAGTGACCATGACCATAACTGGAATCATAGTAAGTGTCGGTGTACTCGTACTTGTTCTACTGTGACCAAGTGCATAAGCACAATGTCGAGTGACCATGATCATAACTGGATTCATAGTGTGTTTCGGAGGAGACCACCAAGTGTGCAGCAAGTTTATAAGTTATTGAAAGTGTGATGTGAGGAAAAAAGGTTAAGAATCACTTGTTTAGGGACTAAACTAACAGATTATCATAATTCGGGGTAAGAAATTGTTAAACAATAGTGATTGAACTATGATAACGTAAGAAATCTATTAATTTAACAGTTTTGAAGTTATCTTTGTATTAGCTTATTTTCCGCTGCTTGAGTAGTCATCAGATTATCTAGTTCTTCTCATACATATTGTTATTGATAACAATAGCTCAGTTTGCTGTAATGGCAAGTTTGAAATCTGTTTTTCCCCCCCAAAGTCCCCTCAAGACCATTAGGCCTCAGTCGAGATAGAGCCTGGGTAACATAAGTGCTATCGGCCCTCCCCCGTCATTATTCTCCCCTTCTCACATTTGAATTCTATTAGTGAATCCAATGGCACATTCAGCACTGCTCGCCTGTACTACACTCATCTCTGCCTTCTCTCCAGGGGGGTTTTCAATCTCTCTCAAGCCGAATAACTTTCGACTTTTCTCCCCATCAAATTATATTTTTAATGAACTTACGGTACACACATTCATCAAGTATACATCATTTTCTTATTATATTATTATTAAAGGAAACCGTAATACCTCGTAAGATGATCTTGGAGTTGTTGCGATCATCTTACGAGGTATGACGGTTTCCATAGTAATAATATAAATCATACTAACCTCAGTGGTAGTAACATTATGTATGTATATTCTTATTAGTTTCTCTGATCTAATCAACTAAATCGTGTAACATTTTATTATATCACATAACTATCAACGCATGACACTAAAAAAGAAAAAAAAAACTCACTTCTTTTTAACATGAAGTACTCTCAGTAGGTCAGTTATGTTGAAATCTGTGGAAATGCCATTCATATCATTCTTCAAAAGAACTTCCTGTAACGTTTTTACAACTATTTAGTCACACGTTTATTGCTGGGCACACACACACACACACACACACACACACACACACATATATATATATATATATATATATATATATAAATCAATGATCAAACCACAATAAGAAAATGGGAAAGCAAGACTAAGATCTTTCAACCGTAACAAGCGGTCTTCGTCAGAGTCAAAAACCCAACTCTGACGAAGACCGCTTGTTACGGTTGAAAGATCTTAGTCTTGCTTTCCCATTTTCTTATTGTGGTTTGATCATTGATTGTTATTTCACATGTTTATGTGAAATCGTTTTATTATATATATATATATATATATATATAACAAATTATACACCTATATATATATATATATACTCACAACAACAATAACAACACACACACCAAGATTCAAGAATGTATTAATTATGTTTTATAGCGAAATCATTATATCAAAACTCGAAGAAAACTCGAAAAAATATATGGGTTAAATCGGTTTTATCTTATGGGTTAATCATATTTACCTTTAATGTATAATATTAAAGGATCAAAACAGAATATAGTAGAAAATAATGTTTTTTCATAAGGGAGATTATAAAGGAAGCCAGTCTCCTTACGAAAGATATACAGTTTAATAACTAAGCGTTTCAAACACTTAATGTTCTTTTTCAAGTTATGAAGCGATTAGAAGGTATATAAGAGGAGAAGTGGTCTGTTTATATGCTTTAGTAGCTATGATTTCAGTCATTATATCAATTATGAATTATGAATTATTCATTAATATGAATTATGAAGCAATTCAATCCACCGTAATATTGATATGTTAGGAATATATCTTTAGAGATTCTATGAATAGTTCATGAAATTTGGGCAAGTTTGAAGTTCATCTGAAACAAAGAAAAAATTGGACACTTTAAAAACGTATAAAAAAAATATAATTTTGTAGTCAACTTATTTTTTTTTTATTTTAACATATTTATTTACAAAAATATAAATATTACTCATATTTTGCGCAACAAGCATACGTAGGAAGAAATTACACAATAACTTTGATGCACATGAGTAAAGATTGGAGCAAACTGGTTCAACTTCTCACTTTGTTTTATATAGTACCAGCTGATCTACCCGGGAAACAATTTATTTCCAACTCTAATAACAAATTACATAAACAAAAACAATTTAAATTTTCTATAGTTCCGTTACACTTAACTTTTTTTGAGATAAACGAAATTATTACAGAATTAATATTATAGATTACGCAAAAAAGATATAATCTAACACTGATTATAAATATCAGTGATTATAAATATAAATATCCATTGTCTAATATAATTGGTAGTTCATAGATTAGATTAAATAAATAATAAAAGGAATATTTTTTGCCGAACAATATATCAAGAAATTTTGAAATAAGTCTTAGCTCATTAAATGTGATATGTCGTATCTGTTAAATATAATGACACGAATTTTAAACCCACAAATCGTTTCAATTACTTGCGGCCGCCATTACCAATTAAAGTCAAAATGTAAACAAACAGGTTATACAGCAAACCTTATCTATTATAATATGGATATTTTTATATTTTTTTATATTTTTTTTACCTGAACCACAACTCTGATTTTTAAAAAAAACTTTACATAAACCTTCCTGGGGTAATAATTTCCTACATTTTCACGGCAATTGGATGTATGTTTTTTGAATCTATCGAGTACAAACAAACAGACATACATTGATTTATATATATATATATAGATTATCGTAGTAGTAGATCGTAGTAGTAGTAGTAGGCCATTTTCTCTTGAATTGTCTTGGGGGATTCGGGGAAGATGAGAAGGAAGCAAGGATTCGTACAAATGGATTTGGGTGAGAGGAAAGGTTGTTGTAAAACGGCTTATAACGATCAGAGGCTAAATTTTGAATGAATGGAATTCTTAGGTCTCTATGAAGGGTGTAGTTTTTGACGTAATAAGAAGCATTTATGATAGTGCGGTGGATTCTAGATTGCAATGACTGTATTCTATGAATGCTGGAAGGTTTTGCACAACCCTATGGTTCAAGTCCATAATAGTTCGGTTTCAGTAATGTTTTGTATAGCAGTAATTTGTTATGTAGTGTCAATTTTGAGTGTTTCCGTAGAAGTCTGTACAGTAATAAGAATCGTCGTCGTTAACTTTAAAATTAAAAATTAATAACTTTTCTCATTAATATTAATTTTTTTAAAAATATTTCTTATTTTGTAGACCGTTTTTTCGGAAAGAATCACCGCTTTTATCTAAAAGATGATTTTATATCTTCAGTTATAATCACAGGTTTTGAGAATACCTTCGTTTAGAAACACGGGATCAACAGAGTCATACGTTTTGATTAATATTCTTTTTCAGTTGGCTAAATCTTAAGTTATCTTAAGTTCAACTGTTTACACCAACTTATGAAGGTCTGTTTTTTGCACCTTAATGGTATGTTTCTCTAAACTTCTTCTGAGGTATAATGGATAAACAAACACAAGTCTCCATACAAATGAAGTTTTATTCAACAGCAACGCGTTTCGAACACTTTGTGTTCATCATCAGGAAGACACTATAATACAAATTATATCTAATCAGTTACAAAATTAGAGTGAAATAATAAAATTCAATTAAGCGAATTGAAGACATACCCAAGGATGTGGTGCTGACGATTTGGTTGATTGTTTAAACTTGCTTTAGAATCTTCTAAGGCCACCTGGAAAGACACCTGCTTACCTATGTGCACATCTTCACTTCGCCTATATTGCTCTTCTCTGTCTTCCCATTTTCTGACTATCGCCTTTTCCAGAAAAATATGTAATTTGTTTAGCCTTCAGCTGTCACTATACTTCCCTGAACTCATTTAATATAACATCACTGATTTATAGTTTCTACTTTAGATATTAACTAACGTATGTATTATATAGTACATAGCGTATTTTTATATTCCCAAATGTATTTATATATTACATGCCATACTTAGATAGTACTTATGAAAGCGTAGTACGTAAATCTGTAGATTTCTGTAATAATATTACTAATAATAATATTAAAACATCTGCTCTACTCACAAACATATTATTTCTAGCACAGCTATTCTGGATAAGTCAATAGCGTATTTTGCTAACGTATTTTTCCGAAAATAAGACATCCCCCGAAAATAAGTCCTAGCAAGATTTTCGTGACATTTTGGACTATAAGCCCTCCTCTTTTGAAAATAGGCCTTAGTTAAGATAATGTGAAAAATATAATTCGTTAAAAAATTGCTTTTCAATGCAGTAGGCATCTCTAGAATGACGTAATATTTCAGAGAATTCTTTGTAACAAAATATTCCGAGAAATTCCTTGTTTACTTCCACTAATGAAGTAGAGGAGGCTACTTAGACAAGATGTATTAATTTAACCACAGCTATATTACAAGAGATGAGAGATTCAGACCATGATTCTGCAGGAAATACATTTGGAGGAAAATCAGAATGGAATTAAAAATTTTGATAATTTATGACGATGTTCCAGAAAATGACATGACTGTAATCGAATAAATTTAAATTTCTGTATAAAAATAAATATTAAACAAAAATATGTAAATCTACTTAATGTACTTGAAGTCCTCCCTCCGAGAATAAGCTCTAGCACGGATTTTGACTTAAAAATAAAGTAAGACAGTATCTTATTTTCGGAAAAAGACGGTATTTGAAAACTAAATATGTGTGGACGTGTGGTTTAGCAAAGCATATATGTTAATAGCATTATCTGAAAAGAGGGAAGATTAAAGTAAAAAGACTTCATACTTCCTGAAGAGGCTTAAAAGAAAACAATTATACAGTCCTAACTAATTCGTTTTTATACTAAATTTGGGCTCTATATTATGTAACAAATTTCAAATCTAAGGATTATGATGGTATATTTCATTATACATTACTTAACTGTTTCATGAGATTTGCATTTGCATAAAGTTCCTGATTAAGAGAAATCCTTGTTTTATTTTTTTGTATTTATGCATGAATTACCAAGGTCCAAAACACAGTAAGAAATGAGAAAAAAAGACAAAAATCTTTCAGTCGTAATAACCAGTCTTCATCAGAGTCAAATAATGAATTGTCTATATTAATTGATGGCACATTGCTATTTTTATTTTATTTGTTTTTTTTGAAGCTAAGTAATTAGAAATGACACTTTGTGATTTGTTATATATTCAACAGGAATGCAAATGAGTTGCTATGATATATGTATAATAATGATGAGTAACATGTGACTGTATAGTATACAGTATTTATGAGTAGAGTTGGTATATACACAGAGGCCAATGTGAAATGACGGTTAAATAACTCAAGGCTGAATCATTAGCGTCCTAAGTAGAGGGCCGACTCTAATCTCATTTCCACATAATTGACCCTACTAAATGTCTGAAAGCTTGAACTGGTTGGCGGGGGTGTGGGAGGGAGGGGGGGGGAGGAGGCAATGGGTGGAAATTAATGGATTCGGGTAAGCTAGGATTGCCCGAAGCTAATCTTGGTTTGGAAGCCGCAAACGTTCCACCAATAAGACTCCCAAGCTGAATTCCCACCCTCGCTTGCTCTTGCTTTGCTAACAAGATAACATGCATCTCCGGAAGACTTACAATAACATAGCCTTCAACTGACTTGTCTTACGTAATCCCCCACCACAGGCGCGAGGGAGTCTCCAAGTCTCATCTTGTAAACCACCCTAATGCCTCTAATTCCCCAACTATTCCTTCAACTTCAAAACAAAACCCTTTTAGTTGCCAACATATGGGTTCTTAAGTAGTAATCCAATTGCTTCCACTCATAACTATATTTTACTTCTTAAAAAAAAAACTTTTATAAATCCACAAATACTTTTGGTTGCATTTCAAGTTATAACATATCTTATTAAACATGAGTGGAAACTACAATACATTCACTCCATATTTCATTTTTGTAATAGAGTGTGTAATATATATATAATACCAAACATGTTGATTTTAAATAGCGGAAAGATAATAACTTCTATTAAATTTTAAAAGTAGCTTATGCATTCATATATATGCAGAAAAGTTTAAAATCAAAGAATTGACTCACAAAATTAGTGGAACATTATTTTTGAAAATAGCTTTCTAAAACTTTTCCAAAATTCCTAAGACTTTTTTGAGATAGCTGGTTTATTTTTAAGATAGCTCGTTTGTCATAAGATATTGTAATTAAAACATATACTTACTGTATAATGTACTAAAGTAATACAATACTGTACTTTTACAATGCAATATACAGTATGCAGTAGTACGAAACGTTTAAGTTTTGTAGCCATAGATACTTGAGCTCAAATTTGATTTTATTCTAAGCATACTTCTTATTTAGTACGTGGATAGGTAGGACTTACTTTTTTAAAGTGAACAAATTATGATAAACACAAACGAAAATAAAATTAACTAATAATACCAACTTGATACGCTAAAAAACCTATATATTTTTAGGTATATACCTATGTAGCTTGCCAAACACAGCTTAAAAGCCCATAACTTCATTTCTTCATTTCATTTCCAATCCATTCAAATTTTAGAGTTTAAGTTAGACATACATAAATCATCTGTCAAATATTTACTTTTCTATGATTTATGGTGGCTGAGTTTGCTTGTGACAAAATTTTTTGGACAAACAAACAGACAGAAATTTGTCTAAGGGTGGATTTGGTTTCACTAATGTAACTTGAAATGAGTCAGTTCTACGTAATGTACAGACAACAACTTTTTTTTTTATTTATATAGATTAAGTATGTACGATTGACGTAATTCCCATCTTTTTCCAAAAATAAGACACTGTTTTACTTTCTTTGTAGGTCCAAAATGCGTGCCAGGACTTATTTTCGAGGTAGGGCTTCAAGTACAACAAGCAATAGGAAATAATCAGACTTACAGACTGAAAAGCACAAACGTTGTATCTGCAGAGTCACTCTATGCAGACTTCTGCCTTATTGTATTTTTAAGATAAATTCTACTTTATAAATTATAGGAATTAATTTTGACACGTGCCTCTGCACTGCTTCAAACAGATTGTAGAGGTAAACAAGGTATTTCTCAGAATATTTTCTTCACAAACAATTCTCTGAGATAATAGGGTAGCTAGAGATACCTACTAAATTCAATAGCGTTTTATAACGAATTATATTTTTCTCATTATTTTAACTAGGCTTTATTTTCTAGAGAGGGTTTATTTTTCAAAAAGTCTCGAAAATCACGCTAGGACTTATTTTCGGGGGCTGCCTTATTTTCGGAAAAAGACGGTATGTGTTTCTAATAGAAGTGCAGTACGGTGTTTAGGTGCTACTTTTGTATGTGACCTCAGTGATGGCATGATCTGATAAGTTTATGTACTTCGTCTCCTAAACCCAAGCTGGTTTTGAACTTACTTTACGACATAAACTTAACAAATCGCAGATAAATTTAGTTTCTCAATCAGTCAGTATATATACCTGAACCGTGGTATAACATAATACCACAGTACTTATGAGAAATCCAGATCAAAATATTCACGTGAAATGTTTTTGAAAATGCACTTTACGAATCATCAAAATTTTCATTTTACTGAACCAGTTGAAGCAGTGAATTTAGAGTCATCTATTTTCAAAGTGATGGTAACACGAAGTTTAGCCATTTTCTTTGAATGGAGATTAATGGTGTAAATTAATGTTTTTTATTATTTTTCCAAGACATTTTACTTTTTCACATGAAGTTATTGAGTATGATTAACCAAAAGGTAAACTGTAGCCTCTGTAAAACTACTGATATTCACAAAGTTGAATGTATTTCTAAATACGAAGAAGAAAATTCATTAACACTTCATGAAGTTGCAAATGCACCAGGAATTGTTTTAAATAAAGAAATTGTAAATATTATTACAATTGTTAGTAATTCTAATTATACAATTAAGAAAGTAAGAAAAACAAAGTCATGCAAAAAAGTATGTACTTTATTAACTGAATACGTGCATATGATTATTACCACTGAGGTTAGTATGATTTATATTATTAATATGGCAAACCGTCATAACCTAGGTTAGTTGCGATTGAAGATGGACAACATCCGAAAGCGCTCCAACGACTCCAAGATATCGTACGAGGTATGACGGGTTGCCATATTAATAATATAAATTTATTAACTGAAATAAAGTTCAAAATTTATACACCAGTAGCTATGTATGGGCTTTTAAGAATAGTAGAACATTGAGAATACAGAACTAAATAACTCATTTAAACTTGAAATTAGCTAATAACTAGCCATCTTGTCCTGGAAAAGAACTAAAAGAAAAAAAAACATTAAGGGGGTGGGAGAATAAGAGAGAGGGTGAGGTTTGAGGGGTGGTTTGGGGTGGAGGCAATTACAGAAATAGAGTCGATGAGCTCAAAACGTCACTTATCTGTCGTTTAGGCATTGCCTTTACCATTGAAAAGATCGCTAAAGCCTAAAAAATGTTTCCTCTCTCAAACCTAGAGGAACATTTGTTTCAATAAAAAGAAAAACGAAATACTGATAAAAAGTTACAATTAGAATGTTGTATAGAAAAAAAGTCTATGCAAATACGTATTTTCGGTGTTTGCTTTATTTAATGATTGAATTACAAGTAAAACTATACATATTAGTACCACTGAGGTTATTGTGATTTATATTAGATTTTAGGGTAAAAAAATTAATGAAATAGTCTCACATTTAGAAATGTAATAATATAAACAACGTGTTTCGAACACGTCGTGCTCTTCTTCAGGTATTAACTATAATAATACAATGACATCAGAGAGTTATCTGTAGTATAAAAGTAAAAAAAAAATACACAATAAAATAAGGAAAGAGAGAAGTATATACCCAAGGATGAGTGTCTGTTGACTAGAAATAGGATGGAAGTGGATGGGGGTATGGTGTGTACGTCTGTTTTATTTTGAAGTTATATACTTATGGTAACAGTAGAATTCTATTTTGTAATTACTATAACAATAGAATAGTGTAATTATAAGACTGAAGTTTGGAATGTATCCTAAAGAACAACGACAATTGTAATGAAAAGTGAAAAGCACAGTCTTTATTAAAACATTTTTACTCTTTTAATGGAAAATTTAAAACAATATAAAAAATATTGTAAAATAATTAGGTTTATGTTATTTTTATAATTTTAACGAAACATATATAAAAAACACTTTTCTAAAGACGTGACATGTGTGGGTATGGAAATAATTAATAAAGTGAGCTTCATATTTCTTTTATGAACACATCTCCCAATTATTTGGGCCAATTAGTAAAACGGATCAGCGGAATTTATAATTTTTGTTTTCTGATGAAAAATTGTAGTTTGTTATTCTATTTTGTATCTAGACAGCTGGAAAGCTTTGTAAAGCTTATCAATTTTTAATTTTAGTTTGAAATTCAGTTTTTAAAAGTCAGTTTGATTTAAACTAAAAACTATTTGAAATTCTTTTTTTATTCCAAAAAGTTTAATTTATATAGTAAGTACAAAAAAAAAGTTGTTATCTTCTCTAATTGCGAAGTTTTTAATTTGTGACTTAATTACAAAACGAGAAATAAAAAACTTTTGAAAACAAAACTATCTGAAATCGGTATAATTCCCAAAAGCTTAACATGTATCTTAATTACAGAATACAAGCAGTATGTCTTCACATGTTTTGCAAAGAATTAATTTTAAACTTTGAAATAAAACGTACAACATAACTTTATAACAAGAACACAACAGTTATGAATACACTTGCTGTTTGTTTAATGGTCATGAACAGTATAGCTGGTCAGCTGATGCAAGATGTGTTTGTCATGCTAAAGGCTTTCCATTAACAACCTCTCAACAATGAGTCGCCAAAACAAATAATAAAAAATATTAGTTCTCATCACATTAAACTGTAGCCCTAAAAAAATATTTAATGTTTGTTCATTACTTGTGTGATCTGTTACAGTGTGGTATTTACTCATGTTTGGGAAATTTCAAAAATTACGTCTTCGCATAAAAAATGTTTAATATGGAAACTAACAACACGTTTCGAACACTTAGTCTTCTTCTTCACAGTTATGTATATTTCTTTTTTTTTAGATGCTCAAATTTGTGTATATTTTTTTATTAGATGTAAACCTGAAGAAGAACAATAAGTTTTCAAAACGTGTTGTTAGTTTTCATATTAAACTTTTTCTTGTGTGCAGAAGTAACTTTTGAAATTCTCTAAATCAATTGATCTACATACTTCGATTGATCGACATACTAAAAATAGCTTTTTATAAAATCTATTTATTCGTAATCTATATCATAGATCAGGGTTGTCCAAACTTTATGGGAACGCGGGCCGCATTTGGCAAGGAAATTAGATCGCGGGCCGCAGTACCAGATGTAAAGTAAAACACGTACATGTCAATGAATCTTTATATTTATCATAAAAACATAATTATTGTAAAAAATAATTGACAAGTAAGAATCAACCCATAATATATTCGTTAAAAATATTTAAGGAAGTACGTAAAACGGTACAGTTTACTTAAAGTTCAGTGGGATAGGTGTGCGTGCATTTTGGAAGCCAGCTCCTTTGTGTCAATGTCAACTGAGGTTAAGGCTAAACAAAGGCAGGCTTCGAGAGATGTTTGATTAACTATGTTCCTCTCTTTGGATTTAATCGACTTCATTGCGGAAAATTCAGCTCCACAGGGTAGGTACTGCCAAACATTGACAGCAAGTGCAATCCAAAACGGCGTAAATCAGGATAATACTCTTCAGAAAGAAGAGGCCAAAATTGAGTGATTGACACTGTAGCTTTGCTTAATAACAACTTTTTTCGAATATAACTCAATAGATGTCTTAATAATACTAATTTTTAAAAGTTTTCTAGAAGAGGCTGCGGGCCGCATTGATGGGGTTCGCGGGCTAGACTTTGGGCAACCCTGTTATAGATAATAAAGAAAACAGCTGTAGTACAAGGCTGCCACTGTTAACAAACAGGTGAACTATTCAAAACTTGCCGCCGTAAACTCTCCCCACTAAAACAAAAACAATATTGACAGGATATTTACTTGTTGCTACACCAATCTGCTTATAGAACAATTTTATCTTAATGAATGCTAATTAATTGATAAATAAAATTCAATTATACTATGAATCTGAAAAATTTTGTTTTTTAAAAAATAAATCAAATTTTTATTACAATTGTCCAAAGTTTTTGTAATATATTTTAATAAGCAAATTTTTTGAATAATTAAAGACTTTAAGAACAATCTGGAGTAGCCTTCACTCAACTTACTTAAGCTTTTATTTTTCAGAAATATTTCCCCCAGAATACCAGGTAGAGCTAAAGAGTTCAGTTGTTTTTGAAAATATTGAACATTAACTGTTTAAAATATATTAGAGTAGGATTATAAAGAAAATTGTACATTGTGTATATTGTTTAAATATATTCAACAAAATAAAATCATTACAAAAAATAAATTTCAAATTCAAACGAACCCCGAATAAAATAAAAAATAATGAAATTTCTCTGTGTGAAATGGGAAGGTCGTGAATTATAGGGACAAGTTTTGAAATTGCAAAGCAGGCTTTCAGCGGAGTGTGGCGGGGGGAGGGGAGGGATGTGGGGAGGGGGTGTACAAGAGATGAGATGGGGGGGCGGTGTTCGTGGAGTGGGGGGGGGGGGAAGTTCACTTTCCAAAGTTCAACTTAGAATTGTAAATTAGACTTTAAAGTCACAAAGTTTTAGTTAAAGGAAGATCTAAACAGGTGTTTGTATTTGTTTAGGTCGTGAAGGTGGTAGGTAGGTAAGAGAGGCAGGCAGGTCTGCTGCTAAGATCCTGGGTGTTGAAGATTATCAAACAAATTGTCTACAGCTGTCTAGAAGCTGTTTTGTTATAAACCTTTTCCAGTTAACTGTTGCTAACTAATTTCCTTAACTAGATGGAAAAGGTGCTTCTTGTTTATCGCTTTTAAAAGCCGCTTAGTTTGGAATGGAGACAGGAGGGAAAGGATCCTTCTTGTCATCCTTATTTTCATTTCTTAACCAAATAATATACATTTATACATATTCATCAACCAAAATAATAGAATAAAAACACTTGAATGAGGTTGCAAAACTCACTATTATGTTTTGACTGTGTTACCATCAACAAGAAAGGTGTGATTTACTCCCCTGACAGGGTTACTATATAATATAGATCTCTTCTAGGTGTTCCTTCCTATGAATTAATTTTATTTAATTTGTGTACGTGTTTTATTTAATTGCTTGTATATATATATATATATACCTTTTGTTAAAACCTATGCCTATTTCTAATTTCACTCTTTTTCGGGTTAATTTTTCCATTCTTCTGACCTCTGGCTTCCGAGAGTTCGGAACTAGATATAACAATTCTCCAAAATTTTTATTTTTGTACACCAACATGTTTCGGTCCACATCGACCATTTTCAAGGTTATTTTTACACAATTAAATTATACACACTACATAACAATAAAAACAAAACATTGATACTAATCTACTAAAATACATTACTAAATAATTATAATAAGTTACTAAACTAAACAATGATAGCAAAATAAACACACGAGGTTAATAGTCATAATCAGTGGAAGGTTGTAGAAAGATATCCCAGGGTGAGGTTTCCCCAGGATTCTGGTTACCTTCCTACAGTCGTTTGTGTTTGGGAAGGTATTGGATTGTCTTCGTTCACTCTCAGTGACTGGTTTTTCTAGACTAGACTAGATTATTATTATTATTATTATTATTATTATTACTACGGGTATTGGTGGAAGTAGAATTAGAAACAGAAGAAGAAAAGGGATTGAGTTCAGTGACAAAAGGTGATGATTGGTGCGATGAGAAGGATGTAGAATGACACAGAGTAATTTGGGTTATAAGAAACTGGAGAAGTATTCTGAGACATAAGGAAGGGCACTTGGTAGGGAAGAGATAGGCCTTGAGAGAGATAAGAGAGATAAAGACTACACAGCTTTTTGTAACTATTATGACAGGATTTCTGGAGTCTTCTATGGGCTGAATAAAGAGATTTATTGATAGGAATTAAAAAGTTAAGAGGATATGTTCAAAAGTATTTTAATAACTGAATGTAGTCTAGAGGAGTACGAGTCCCTCAGGCTGATATAATTAGATAAGGTAAGGTGAGACAATTGAAGAGAAATATGAAACCCGTAAACTGCGATAGAGTGACGAAACTTGAGAGGAAGGCAGATAGAGGCATTTTAAGAGCTAGACCAGGGGTGGGGAACAAGTTCGACAAAAAGAGCCAAGATTTTAAACTGTGAGAGTCAGAGAGCCACACCACACAAAATCATATAATTTTAACAATAATATATTAAACACATAATACAACATGCTCAGTCAGGTGTTTTTTGTTACCTTGTTGGAGTGATGATAATCTCAATGGGATTTCTGGCATTTTTGTTTTCAGTAATCTTCTGCAAATCAGGTTTGTATTCAGTTATAGCCACTCGGAGCAGTTCCTTTACATGAGTGTCAGTCAGAATGGACCGGTGCTTTGATTTTACGTGTTTCAAACTAGAAAACAGCTTTTGACAGACGTATTTTGACGAGAACATAGACAGCAGCTTGAGAGCGGCTCTTTTTACACACGGGTATTTTTCAGTTGGCACAGCTCTCCAAAACATAACATGGCCTTCCTTCAAAAGAGATTTCAGTCTATCGTCCTCGCGTAGCTCAATCATTTCTAGTTCACTCGCTGCCTCATCAGTAACAAGTGGGGTTTTCAGGCAGTCGGTGTCAACATTAAACGGGTCGATGAGAAATGTACAGCTGATTAGCATATGCCATTATTACTGTAAGAACTAAATCTTGTCATTTATAAAAGACTTGTAAAAATCTCTTCTTTTTTGGTAGAAGGTACTCAGAACTTACACCTTGAGAGAGGTTTCCCTTTCCACTAACTTGTGACATAGAAATGAGTATCAAAAGACGATGTATCTAAAACAAAATCCAAACTTGGCAAAGAGCCACAGTATACAAAATAATGATAAGAGGCAAAGAGCCGCATTCATTTTGGCCCGGAGCCGCATGCGGCTCGAGAGCCGCGTGTTCGCCACCCCTGAGCTAGACCATTAGGAATTATATTTAGATTGAGACAACTAGAAATGAATCAATATGAACAGTGCAGCTCACAATTTTTTGGGAAAGGTAATTAACCTCACTCAAACAATAAACAATAGGATCATTCATAATTAAAACAAGAAGATTAAACAAATGCAAAATTAATAAATTAATAAATATTAAAATAAAAGGTAAGAAATGTTAAAAGGAAATAAAGGTTCTAGGAAAACAGAAATGGACAGGAAGTACGAGAATTCAAGGAAACTATTAGAAAGGAATTAGACACAGGAAGCTAGTCGGTGGAAGCAGAAAGTGACTGACAAAAAGCACGGCACTACACGTGCTAATCACAATTAAAAGAAACGGTCCAGCGGACTTTTTTAAATAAAATAAATTCAAAACGAAGGAAACACTCAGAAAGACACATTCACAATTTTTTCAGCAATTGTCTTTTTTCTAATCACTCTTCTATGCTGCAAAGGCAATGAAAACAACAAATTTCCCAGGGACTTACTGGAGGCAATAACACAGTCCAATAACTGATAATATATATTAAGGACTAACTAAAAATAAATTATAGAAGAAAATACAAGCTTTCGACCTCGTAAGTCATCTTCAGGTAGAAGAAAGTAAAAACAGATAATTAACAATTAACACGTTATTTACTTATTATATTACAATTTACATGTTAGCAATTATTGCTACTAATCTACATTTAAACCTTTTTATAAAAATGTGTTATTATTTATTATTCGTTTTGTGGAAGCTAGCTTTTTGTGGACGCTAACGGCACACATATGTGTTGGAGGTACCATCTATGTGCTGACTGCACATATGACGCCCACGTAACATCTATTATACTCAATGTTGCCTAAATTTAGTCGTTTATTCGAAAATACTGTTTTCCACCAGATCTTTGGCAAGATCCATTCAAAGTGTATCTATTTCAATTCAAATGCACACAATATGCAATCTATTTTTGCTATTCATCAGAAATAAAGTCGTGACCTCGTCAGATGGTGATGCTCTAAATATAGTAAGCCTTGGCCTTTCTTCATCTAGAACGTAACAAGAAGTACTTGATAGATATTTTCTTCGAATCACTATTTCTTTATATCAGGGGACGGCAATTACCGGCCTAACTGACTTGTAGCAGGTTTCGCAGAAACGATAGCATTGTTAACGCTTCCTCAGTTAATCCTGATGTTTTCAATTCGAAGAAACATACTTTCAATTGATCGGGCCGTATATTTCAATAACTTTATCTTTTCTCCGGAAAGTTTTAGCCTTGTTTTCTCCGGACTACTTTGATTTCTTGACTTCGCGAAGTGGTCAAGTAGTTTAAAACGCATTTGTCTTTATTCTAACATACTATTAGTATTTTATCATATGGATTCAATATCTATATGCTATTTCTGTATAATTATATCTTTTATAATTATAAAAATTATTTATTTATAATCCATATTTTTAATTTCTTTCTTTAAATATTTCGGTTATTCTATATTTTATTTTTTTAACTTCAAAAATAAATAATAACAATAAAGCATTCTAGTACTACTAAATAATGTTTATATTAGTACGCTAATAAATGTTTAAAAAAAAGGAGCTAATACATTTTGTAAAAATATTTGATTTTAAGGGAAGTTACGATGCTTTTTTAAAAAATCGTTTAAAATTTAATTAATATATTCATATTTTTTTGTCTTTATTTTAGCATATTATGAGTGTTTTTGATTTATTTTGCATATCCTGTTTCTAATAACTTACTACTTTTTCTAATAAAACTTACTTTGAGTATTTCGATTCTATATACTATTCATGTAATATATATATATATATATATATATATATATATATAAAGATTTCACATAAACACATGAAATAACAATCAATGATCAAAGCACAATATGAAATGGGAAAACAAGACTAAGAACTAAGTCTTAAAGACAAACCCAACTCAGTTGGGTTTTTGACTCTGACGAAAACCGCTTGTTACGGTTGAAAGATCTTAGTCTTGTTTTCCCATTTCTTATTGTGGTTTGATCATTGATTATTTATATAGTTTCAGTTATTTTATTCCTGTGTGTTCTTTGAAACTTTTGAAAATGTAGTTTATATACATAGAATATTTGTAATCCAGTAAATTGATTCTATATATACTCAGTTGAACGCTCGACTCTGGTCGGTCCGATACTCCTCCATTTAGAAGTTTACCTAGCGATGAACATGACGTGTTCAAAACGCCTAAAATAAAAACGCCTTCTTTTTATGTATGGAGACTTTGATTTATCCATTTACCCCAGTATGTAGTACTATTGTAGACCACGCTTATAAATGTTTAAAGAAATATACTTTTTGGGCAAATATTTGATTTCAAGGGAGATCACAATGTTTTTTTTCGTTTTCTTTTTTTTTTAAACAAGGCTATGCATATTGAGCGGAGGCCTAATGACTGTGGGTTGGCAGACACACAAGCCGTCTGAGCACTTTGATATCAACGCCGCATGTATTAAGTCACAGGGCGCTGACAGACATCCATTTAAATTTCCCTCTGACGGCCAGATACACACAAATCACAATCGACTGACATGGCTGTAATTGGATCATGTGTTACCCATGTCAAAGGTGATTCCCTTCTTGTCAATTATTGTTTTCCCCTCTCGCAAACGCCTGACAAAGATATACTCGCACCCAAAGCGTTTCACCAGTCGTCTTATCCATAAATTCTCTTTCATTGCTATCAAAATTAATGGATCATCAGATAGAGATGTTTTCCTAAACAAGCTAAATGTATTGTTTTAATAGACACAATGAAATATACTAATATATCACAAGTGGAATGGCTGAGAAAGGTATGCAAATGAACAGAATCTATTACACTGGAAACATTGCATTATTATATATGGCATTAACGCATCATATCCTTAGGGAAAAATAAATATAAAAAAAATAAAGACATATACGAGTATATATATAATGAAAGGTCCGTGTGGACAATAAACACTTTAACACATAGAAATGATGTCGAAATATCGAAGTGAGTTCTGTAGTGTCTTTCTGTGTTCTTTTCTATGTGTTAAAGTATATATATATATTTGTATAAAAAGATTTCACATAAACACGTGAAATAACAATCAATGATCAAACCACAATATGAAAATGGAAAAACAAAACCAAGATCTTTCAACCGTAACACGCGGTCTTCGTCAGAGTCAAAAACTAAACTGAAGTTTGGGTTTTTGACTCTGACGAAGACCCGCTTGCTACGGTTGAAAGATCTTAGTCTTGTTTTCCCATTTTCTTATTGTGGTTTGATTATTGATATATTTGTATATTTAGGGAGCAGACCTTCCTTGATACATATTTGATTAAACTCCTTCTGGACCCTTGTTGTTGTAACTTTTCTAGATGACATCTTGTTTATACCTGAAAATTTCAAAAATCAGATTAAAAAGCTAGAAAAGTTGTCTATAAAAATTGCAAGAACAAGAATTTTATTTACAAATTATATATCTTTAAATTTTGTTATAGGTTGTTATATTGACTGTAAATAAGGTATAATTGCTCGGTAATGATTAGTAAAATTCAGTTTGGGTTGGTGGTGAACTATGAGTAAATGAGGCGGAGATATGCAAACGTCATCGTAAATAATATTCTTAGAGGTCAAAAAAGAAACAAAAATAGAAAGAACTGTGTTTATCTCTATAAGAAAGAGTTGTTGACAGGCAGCAACGCAGAAACTAAATCCAACAAAAGTAGTTAAATTAGAAAAAAACTCACGACTTTTTAATTTATTCTTTTTTTTTTTTTTTGATGAAATACTTCAAACAATTAGGGGCGAAGAGTTGATTTTATTATTAAAAAGAGCAAGTCATTGTTTAAATTCACATTTACGTTTATTATTAGCTCCAGTTGAACAAACAGGGGGAAAAAAAAAGGAAATCTCATTTCATTTAAGTCGCGTCTAATTTCATCTTACATTCGCTTTAGGCAAACCACAAGTCTACAATTAATTAAACGGCTCTCAAGAAAAGAGTTTATTCAGCCAAAGCAGATTAAAGCTCAGAGAGACCTCTATTTTTCTTTCATTCTTTTCTTTTTTTTTTTCAAAAAAAAAAAAAAAGAAACAAAACATAAAAAAGTATATTAAAATGACGAAATGGATGCGATTAATTTCAAGAAATAGACTATTTAACAATATTATTTAAATGCTTTCTTGTTTAATATTTAAATAAATAATATATTAAACGCACCAATGTAACATACGTAGGGTGGTATAAAAAGGGACAAATATATTTGCACTGACCACTTTTTTGCTGATGTTTTTTAACTAGTTTGCGGTAAGTCAAAGGTATTTTCTGAAGTAGTTCAGGTAAAGATGAGAAGATGGTCAGGTGAAACACTAAATACTATTTAAAACATATTAGTAAAAGTAAAACTAATACTATTAAACGACACTATAACTAAGGTAACATCTTAAACAAGATTGATATTTTTTTTATAATACTGGTAGATAATTAGTAAAGGATTAGCTTATTAACAGAAGAGGGAATGAGAGAGAAATTGAGAGAGAGAGAGAGAGAGAGAGAGAGAGAGAGAGAGAGAGAGAGAGAGAGAGAGAGAGAGAAAGTATTGGAGATAGAACCCGAGTTAGAGTTAAGGAAAAACGGAAACAAAGAAAGCGACTGAAAATGTTTCTGATATTTAATAAAATAAAGAAAAAAAACTATAAGCTAAACCTTATAACCGAGTTATTTTCTTTGAAATGCCATAAAATATCTTTTATATAATCCAATTTTTGTTTGAAATTAAAACCTTTAAAATCAAACTTTCAATTAAAGAAATTTATTTGGAATTCGCAAATATTTCTTTGGGGTTTCTCTAAGATATTTAGTTAAACTGAGCCATTGAAGCATGCAAAGTGATAGAGAATCACTAAGGGTAACGCTTGAGTCATTAGGGTTGGTTTTGTCACCCTAAGTCAACTAAAGTGAATATCATCCCTTGGATCCACCGTAATATCGCTTAGCTTGTTTGTATTAACAGAATTGGCTCTGATCTGTTTCCGATACTAGAGTATTGAAGCATTCCCAGATTTGCTCAAAATGTTGGTTAATTCTTGGAGATATTGTCTATCATACGAATAATTCTTTTAACTAATAACAACGATAGTAATGTGGAGGTATTCTAATATTGTATTCTAGAAAAAAATTACCTGAATTGTTCAAACCAGAGGTTCCTAAAGTCATCCACATACTCGAGGGATTCATAGAGGATTACTAGTAAGTAATAGTAGTAGAGGTAGTAATAGTAGTAATAGTAGTAGTATTAATAGTTACTAGTTAAGTAGAGGATAACTAGTAAGAAAACTTCAGAAAACTAGTTTTTTACTCCATGTAAGTTTACAGGATATACCTATTTGAGGATAGCATTACTAAAAGTATATCAAAGCATACTGACCTGACTATTAAGATATTCAAACATTATAAAACTTAAGATCCAATATTTTCATTAGTTTGTGAATAAATATTCCAAAGTTTTAAAATTGTCCATTAGATTTATTTTGTTATATTAAAAACTGATTCGTTTACAATTTATTTCAGCATACTTTATAAAATGTTAACAAAGCAATATTTTGTTATTGTTTTAAAAAGATTTTTATATTTCGACATCACGTTGTTAATGTAATGAACTTAGTTCTTTTTTACATTTTTCCATTCACCTGGAAAAATTTACATATGCATAATTATGTGTTTTAACTAACCTGAGTGAGGGGGTGGGATGGGTATACAGATGGCCATATAGTTCTTAGAGGGTCCACAAGGAAACAATGGTTGAGAATGTTTTAGACGATATATTTGTTTTCGTCACTTATTTATTCCAGTATATGCAAATTAAATAATGCAAATAAATTATTTATGTTTTATAATATATAAATACTTTTAATTTGCACATAAATAAAATATTTAGTTTGCATACGATCTTTATGTTGTTATTTGATGTATATGTGTTCCTCATTTCATAGCCTACGTATTCAAGAGTTGATGATTACTTCAAGTATAGTTGTGAGGTCGCTCCGTGATGTTATTATACATTATCTTGAACAATAAATGTGTCACGTTACTTCTTTTGATATTTTATTGAAAATAGATTTATTTTAACATTTATTTCATTTTTATTAAAATTTAATAAATTTAATCAGGATTTTTTTGTATTTAAAAAAAAAAATCGTTTTGGAATTCGTGTTCAAACTAAATGATATTAAATGACATTCATTCACGAAGAATGTTTAATTTTAATAGTTGACATGTGCAGAGTTAGATTTGATTTGTCATGTGAGGTCTACAGGTAAACAAAGGTTGCGGTTCCTGTTGCAGGTGTCAAAGGTCGCTTGAGAGAGAGCGAGTGAGAGAGACAAGGAACTGCGTGCTGGCCATATTTGATTATTCTCTGGATAGAGCGCAAGAAAGTCCTATTTCTTTTATTAGTATAAGGAATTAGTAAAATTACAGAAACCGCGTATAACTTTTTGACTCGATAATGCAAGCTCACAGATTTGAACAAATGAACATATCCGAAAATAAGGAGCAACGAATTTTACACTACAAAAGAAATCATGGATGAGTTTTATAAATGATTTAAATTAATAGAAGTTGAAAGCCAAAGGAGTTTTATTACAACTTTCTGAACTGGAAAGAAAAAAAAAACATTTGCTGTTGCTTAGCTTTTCACTAACAACCAATAAAGGGTGTCAGGGTAGCCCAGTGACATGCGCTTGCCTCTAAACTGGTAGACCTAAAGTTCAATCATTCTGACCTTCAATTTATATGCGCTGGATATGAAAAAAAACGAGCGTTGTTTGCATTATTAAATTTATATATGTGGAAACTATTTCATTAACTTTTTAAATCTACAATTAGAGTAATAAGTGCGTTTGTTTACTATTACTTTAATAATAGTAATTTTACTATTAAATACTTAAATTCTAGCTATGACTTTACGCAAGTGCGTCACAATCATATTCGTATTTGAACTTGTAAGTTCAAAGGGCTATGAACTTTACAGTTTTGAAAACGACTTCTGAGTTGCTTAAAGAAAGGTAACATTACACGTAGAACTATTTCATTTTCTTTCACTATTTTCGATTGTGATTTGATATAGAAAAAAATTGTAATATTATTTGATAATGGGTGATCGTATAGTCAAAAGAGTATGACAATTGTTTAAAAGTCTCAGTTATTATACAGATTTATAAAATTTCAGGTGACAAATGTAAATATATTTCAAAAGTGTAAAACGGCTTGAGTTGGCTGAAGTCTCGATTGAATTGTTTCAGTTATTCCTAACAGTGGACCTCATATCACAGGTGAAGAAAAGCAGTATCAAGTAGGCGACGTCATCAACCTAAACTGCACTTCAGGCAAGTCGTTCCCAGCATCTGTGCTTCGCTGGTACATTAACGATCGACAGGTTAGCCTTCATTCTCACATTTTCTCATTCAATTAACTACTTTCAACTTTTTCAACCTTACCTGAAATGTTTTTTATGTTAAAAAAAAAATGAAAAAAATCTGGAGTGGCCTACACTCAACTTTACTATAAGTAAACATCATATATACTTCTTGGTTATATACCATTTAGGTATAATACAAACGTCTAAATGGGAGATGTTTATTAGTCCTTCATTCCTGGAGGAGAACAGATAGTGATTGATTCACTTATCAATATACATGCCTATTTTGCTACACACCATGGATGCATATAATATCATTAGTAGGTATCGCACATTCATCACTTAAATATTAGAGAATATTCATTAAACTATGAAAATATCATTAGTATAATCTGACCTACTTCTACGTTGAATATTTAAGACAAATTTTCCCATTTAAAACTTGAAAATATTCCTATTTTGTCTGAAAAATGTCAGAAACATCTAAGAAAAAATGTCGTTTTAAGATAATTCTTAATTTAAGTTAACTAATTAAGTTACACTTTAATTTCATTTATTTTTCTTCGAAGATGTTTTCAGTTTTGAATGATGTTTTATATTTTTGGTCTTTTATAGAATTACTAAACTGGGAGTTTCATGAGTTCCCAGTATTTAATAAAAACTGCTTTTCTTTCCATTTGACAAAAATCATATATATCAATGCACTCTGAGTGAGTGTTATTTTTTTCCTGCTTATTCTACTCTGTTATCTGGTTGCTGTGAAAGTATATTGAAAAAAATACATCAGCAATTAGTCAACTTTACATACTCAAATCAAATATGATGTCAGCTATTCAGTATAATTTAAAACTTCCACTGTTATAAGTGGAAGCTTGAAATTTTTAAAAATGAAAGATATGACTACTAGACTAAATTAATGAAAATTCTGAATACTTGTCAACAAACATAATTCCTGTTTCTTTAGGAAAGACACTATTCCTCACACATCGATTTTACCCAATGATACTATAATTCACAAACCCAAATAATTTACAACTGATATTAAGTTTTGTGCAAGGGCACAATATATATATATATTGGTTGTAGCATTTTGTGAGACAAATCCATCATACCAACGAAAGCAACAAACATTTATCTTATTCCTCTTATACGTATCTCATATAAGTCAATGAGTTATTTAAATTTTTCCATTATAAATATCAATTTTATTTCAGTGGATTCACTCAAAAAATTTCTAAGTTAATGTAAACATTGTAAAAAAAATATCAATAATTTTTTTATTGTTTTTATTTAAGGAGTAGAGACTGCCAATCTTAATTAATTCAAGAGTATTGGGTAAACCAAAATGTGTTCTATTCACCGGCAGTTAATCACATATAAATTTCCAAATAATTTGTTCAAGCTTGCATAATTTTACTTTTTGCATAGAACTGAAAATATCAATCTAAATTAAATTTGATACTACGTGCTAAATCATAAATGTTAAATATGCTATAAGGTAAGGCTTATAGTTGTCAAAGGATCCTGGGTATAGACACCAGCTATAATAACATCATATTATTAATATTGGTGTAATTTTGTTTACTATCTGATTTTATTTTTTGATAAGTTTAATAATTGTCATTCTCAAGTCCATCGAGTCATCTTTTTATTTTTTTTATAAGTTTAAGTAGTATTATCTATTAAACACTCAGATATTACACTTAAAAACATGAGTGAAACTTAACATACCTTACCAACACTACAAAATTATAAACCCACCATTCTATCCAGGCTTGTAAGCAAGAGATTTCTCTCAACACCTTGTGTTTTGAGTTTCTGTAGTTACTTTTTCTGTTTCTTTCTTATGTGTTAAAGTGTTCATTGTCCACAGAGACCTTTCATTTCAATATACATTCTTCGTTACTCACTATTTTAGACACAGACACAGAAATATCAAAAATCAGTCATGAAAACTGCAATGCAAGCTGTCAAAATCAAGCAATCAATTAATTGCTATTGCTCTTTATTTACGGTAAATAAATGTAATTGTTCTTTTAATTAAAGAATGAATTTGTCAATGTTTGTTTATTTGAGTGGAGTTGTTTGTACGCATTGCTGTTAACGGAGCGCAACTAATGGAAATTGAAGCAAGTTTTGAGTGTGCAAGTGATGGAAGCAGGTCTGCCAACAATACGAGCCTGCGGTTGCTTTCCAGGGGGACTTGTGTTTGTTAAGTTCTAAAAGCAACATTGATTTGTATGACTAGAAGAACTTGTACGCCGACCTCAGTGTTTTCACTAAGTCTCTCCCTCTCCCTCCTTTCTAAAACAATAAGTTACCAAAACATCAACCAGTCCATTTTCAATATTATTTCTAATTGTTTAAACAAATGTTGACGTTAGGTTTATTTAAATGTATTTCACCGTCAGCTGTATAAGCTTGGCTTTAAATATATTCAGACTCAAAAATTAAAGTCACTTTATTAACAAAATAATAATATTATTGTGGATAATGAAATTGTGGAAGAATACAATAGTATCAGTTATCAATATATATCAATCAAACAAAAAATAATAATCATTTAATGTTAAAGTATTTAAATTGGCAAATATATGTAAACAGATATTTTTGTACGATTTTAATATTATAGAGTAGAAATACTGAAATTTTAATGATAACATTTTTTTATCAGTATAGTTACGATTGTTATTTTTTCTACTTCAATTACTAATAATTTCATATAAAAGTATAATAAAGAATTAAATTCAGTATGGCAAAAGAACGTTCGATGTACTTAGTAAACTAGAACCACTTATCTTATTGGTCGACCCAAAACTTAAATTACACTTCATATTTAAGTACATACGATAGTTATATATATATATAATCTATCCACAATATGAAAGGGGGGGGGGGGAGACTAGGATCTTTCAACCACAACAGGTTTAATTGGGTCAGTAGGGTTTTTGACTCTAACGAGGGAGGACGACTTTTTATGGTTGAAAGATCTTAGTCTTTTTTTTCACATTTCATATTGTTCTTTGATCATTAATTGTTATTTCACGTGTTTATGTGAAATCTTTATATATATATATGCACTTAAAAACTTTATGTCTGATACCACTTGATTTAACTTCGTCAAATATTTTTCCTAATTTCGAAATCTTTTCTTCAATTCTGGGTTCAACTTAAAAATTAAATCACCATATTTGTTTGAATTCTTATTGGACATTTTTTGGTGTTACATCCACCATCTTTAGTAAAACAAGAAATTAAAACTACACATAACAAAATTAATCTAAATACCTAAAATCACATTACAATAATAAACAATAAATGAACATTCTATGAAAACGACAGATAGGTTAACAGAAGGTTACACAGCCAGGTTTGGGGTTGTCAGTGTTGGCATCAATCTTTTTACTTGTCTTAGGTTTCCAAACAAGCGCACCTGGTTGTTAAAGTTATCTTTTTGCTCGTTCATAGTTGGATCTTCGATGAAGTTAATATTCAACGAAGTTAAATCAAGTGGAATCAGACATAAAGTTTTTAAATGCATGTATTCAAGAAGGACTGCTCCCAACTTTTACTAATATATATCTATATGTATATATATTATCAAACCACAAATGAAATGGGAAAACAAGACTACGATCTTTCAGATATCATTATCAACCGTCATACCTCGTCTATTGCTGGTGAAGTCGCCCGACCGGTTTTGCAATAGCTGCATCATCAATGGGAATTAAATACATATGCATGTATTTAAGATCTGTCAGCCGTAACAAGCGGTCTTCGTCAGAGTCAAAAGCCCATCTCAGTTGGGTTTTTGACTCTGACGAAGACTGTTTATTACGGTTGAAAGATCTTAGTCTTGTTTTCCCGTTTCATTTGTGGTTTGATCATTGAAATGTTATTTCACGTGTTTATGTGAAATCTTTATATATATACACACATATCACACACACACACAACACACACACACACACACACACACAATATATATAATATTATATATATAATATATAATAATACCCTCTTCCTACGCTTTTTTCGACCAATTGATGACGTTGTCGAATATTTGTATGGTAATACTTGTTCTTCGTTTTCATTATTAAAAACGAGCTAAAACTATTTTAAAAATTTTGTGACTAGGATGGGGGTATGGAAATTAAATACTATATTGCATGTGATTGAATTTAAGGAAACGAATTCAAAACTGATAGATTTTAAGTTTTGTTGTATAATAAATAATTACAACAAATACTGACATTGAATGTTGAAGTTTTAATTGATGTGTTACATACTGAGTGGTAGATATATTTAGGTTATGTTCAGTTATGTTCAGTGGCAGTCTTACAAGAAAACGCCAATAGGCTGAATATTGGCCCTTTCTGATATCACCCAATGAATATTCTACAATGGGAACCCTAAACTTTCCCTACTTTTTTTGTATTTTCAGTAGGGATCTTTAACGCGAATACTGTAAAAATGGAAACATTTATCAATATAAGCACACTAACTGTATAACTCTCAACATCTTTAACATTCATAGACGAATTCTATGAAAATATACATAAATTACAAAATTTTGAAATTTCCCGTATTACTCCTTATATTACAACTATTCTCACACGAATACTATGAAAATTTAAATTCCTCAAAAACTAATATATTGTGTTCGCGTTTTGACTAGTCTCAACTATTCATATATTCTTAACCTATTATCAAGTAATAACTATTCTTACTTGAAAGAATAGAGCATTATAATAAAATTTAGGAATCCAAATATGTATTTTCTTTGCTAAAGTGGTGACAACCAAAAAGAGGATGAAATTGTGATAAAATCGTCTAGTTAGGTATTCAAAACATGTTCAATCAGTCATGTGATTTCTTTTTATAGTAAAGATATAAATTAAAGTCCACACAAACTCTTCATGTTTTTAGCTATGACTAGAAAATTTATAGACATTTAGAGATATAGTCTATCTCTAAATACTATTATGAGTTTGCTCTTTTCTTTGAAAAAATATTTATCCCAACCTTCTTCATTTTTCATTTTACACTTTATGAACACAAGGTAACGTAAATCTGGTTATCCCAACCAACATAAATCCATTTTTTTAGAGACAAACACAATAAATATTCAAGATATATTATTTTCAATCGATACATTAAACAAAATACGTGATTCACACTCGAATGAAATGCGGTCTTATCAATTGTTCTTACTTAGTTTTCAATTCTGCTCAATGGAGCAGAACAATTTAGATTGAGAATAGTAGAAGTGGACTTTTCCACGTTTCCTCTCTAAGAAGATTCTCTTGCCGTCTCGAGTCTCTTCAGGAGACACACTTCATGTAGCTAAAGTTTTATCTATAAACAAACTTTGTCATCAGTCTACTCTTACCATCTCTATCTCTCTCACTCTCCTCTATTCTTCCATCTTTTCCCTTTTACTTTTAATATATATATTATATATATATATATATATAAAGATTTCACATAAACAAATGAAATAACAATCAATGATCAAACCACAATAAGAAATGAGAAAACAAGACTAAGATCTTTCAACCGTAACAAGCGGTCTTCGTCAGAGTCAAAAACCCAACTGAGTTTTCAGTTGGGTTTTTGACTCTGACGAAGGCCGCTTCTTACGGTTGAAAGATCTTAGTCTTGTTTTCTCATTTCTTATTGTGGTTTTGATTATTGATATATTATATTATATATTATATTAATTAATTATATATATATATAATTAATTAATTAATTAATTACAACCCTGAGGACCGTTATAACCTGTATAACCTCTCACTCAATTCATGTAAATATTTCTTATTCCGTTAGGATGTTAATAATTGTGTTAATAAATTTAGGCAGTTCTTATTTTTGTATTTGAGTTCTGCCATGATTTAGTTATTAGTTCTTGAAGATGGTCAGAGTTGACCGAAACGTCTTATATAATTTGTATGTATTGTTAATTTGTTTGTATGGTTAAAACTTGTTTAGTGAAAAAAATGGAAGTCAAGAATAAATCTTTTGGTGAATTACTTTATATTTTACCAGAAAGGTGGAAATCCATAGTCAGAAAACTTGAAAAATTAAACCGGAAAAGAACAAAACTAAAATTGGCATAATTTTTAATAATATTATATATATATATATATATACTTTTTCGTTCGAAATACGATCCAAAACGGACAAATATAGTTCAATATAGACAAAGAAACATAGAGAAATCAAAAGAACACACTTACAGTCTCTAATTTTACAGTCTCTAATACAGATTGTTGGTCTCCAACCGTCGCTGAACCAGTGAGCTTGGTTTCCCTCTTATCTCTCCTGAAGACGGTTCAAACCGAAAATTAGAGACTGTAAGTGTGTTCTTTTGATTTCTCTATGTTTCTTTGTCTATATTGAACTATATATATATATATATATATATATTAGTATATTCCGGCAGCAAGTCCTCTTTCAAGCATGTATTATTGAATTTGATAGCAGATTCTGCATTCACGATTTTCCTATTTATAGCTTCTATTTTTTTTACAATTTTCTTTTGAGCAGGTGATAATTACCAAAGCAAGCTAGCATACGACATTCAGCAGGCTGAAACACTAAATAAACACTTCACTGGGGGTAACTATATTTAATTAATCACTACACTAGATGAAACTAACATAACAATCTTTCAGCCCTATTCCATCCCCACCACCAACTTTCACTTCAACAGAATAGCAGTGTTCACTCTTGCTGCGAGCTGAAATGCAAATGAAATTGAAATCAACTAACAATACCTACTTGCTATACTTATATATTTTCAAAATAAATATGTCTTTGATGTTAGTTAAAGACAGTTTAAAATTCCATAACTTCGCTTTTACGTTGAATTTTCAAACAATTCAAAGCTTGGATTTTAAGCTAAACGTACACAAATCTACTTTCAAAGTGTTGTGCAAAGATATATATATATATATATCGTATAAATATTCTCTATTTATTCTCTATTAGTCCAGTTATACCGTTGACCTTTCAACTGTTTTATTCTAACCGCTTGTTTCTTGTTCATTATTGACCTTTGACCTTCTCTTTATATTAACCTGTACTATCCTTTTAATCCATTTATAGCAATGACTAAGCATGAGTCATCCATTTTAATTCACTTAATAACTATTAGTGAATTAAGTAATGTTCGTGTAAAATTCATGTACGGTATTTAGAAGCAACCCTGTTAACACAAGTTTATGTTTAGGTTTATAAGGTAGATTGTAAATTGGAAGAGTGTATTTTATTAGTTATATTTGAATGAAGCGAAGTGACTGTTAATGTAAATAAGAATTTTATTATGAATTGTAAAAATATTGTAAAAAGAATTCCTTGATAATGGTCATTGTAGACAGAAACGTCGGGCCTGTGTAAATATGGAAAATAGAAATATAACCAAATCATTCGGTGAGTTGATTTATATGGTACCGGAAAGATGGAGGAATAATGGAAGAAGGTATGTAAGAACATACTAGACTTAATGTTGACAAGTTAATTAATGATATATGTTTAAAAGAAGGTCTGCTCCCCAAGTTTACCAATATATATATATAAATATGTGTGTGTGTGTAATTAGAACACAAAATTGACATCCAAATCAGAGTAAGAAAAGAGAAAAAAAACTAAGATCTTTCAATCGTAACAAGCGATCTTCGTCAGAGTCAAATATCAACTAGAACCAAATATTTAAAAGCATCTGGCTTCTACATCTGTGGTTTGACCTGGATTTTTATTGGGTAGGTTCATTGTTAAATCTGGTTAAACAGTAACTTATGTGGTACTAAACTGAATCCAGAAGTCAAATATTAGCACCAACCACATTCTAAGAGACAAGGCAATGAGGAATAAAAGCCGGTTATTCAATGGCAAATAATCTTAAAAAAAAAATCTGGAGTGGCCTACACTCTACTTTACTATAAGTAACTCAATGTCAAATTTCTTGAGTATATAAAACATAACGTCTCATTTAAGCATAACATAAATATCTAAATGGGATATAATTATTAGCCTGTCATTCGTGAGGTAGTACAGATAGTGATTGAAGGACATATCAATTTATAAGCTTATTTTGGTACATCACAAACAATTTATTATTTGCAAATAATTTCATTAGTATAACTACAGCAGTAAGAGCATTTTTGAAAAACCAAAGTGAACATTTCTTGAAACGATTTATTCTCCTACAAGAAGAACATGGCTATTGTTCAAATAGCCAGTAGATTTCTTACATTGTTTACTTAACATCCTTCTACATTGAATATTAATGTAAAATTTTCAAATTTGAAAACAGTAAAATACCCTTTTTTTCTCTGAAAAACTTCATAAACAGCGAAGAAAATGTTGTTTTAAGGTGATTTGTTAATTAAAGATGTACGATAATTACAGTTATTAATCTCTAAACGAAAGATTAATATTTTGAATTATCTTTTACATTTTTGGTTTTTAAACAGAATTATTATACTGGGAATTTTATGGCTTTTTAGTATTTAATAAGATCATTTTCCTTCCCTTTGTCAAATAACATATATACGAATTTTTTTTTAATGAGTGTTATCATTTACCTGCACAATATTATTCCTCTTACATCTCTTATAAGTCAATAATATATTTTCATTTTTCCATTAGAAACATCAAGTTTATCTCAGTGGATTCGCTCAAAAAATTTCTAAGTCAATGTAAACAATGTAAAAAAATACAAAAAATTCGACAAGTATAGCAGGTGATCTCTTAGTCTAGAATAAACAAACAGTTTTTATATCGTTATTGCTCTTTCCCGTAATTGAAACTTCATGATTTTTTTTTATGAATTGCTAATTTTTTGTTTCATTTTTGGTCAAATTTTCATTATTTTTTAACGAGCCGTTTAGCGTCAAAAAAACATTTTCTGAAAACACAAATCGTACTGTAACGCCCCTTTAGCGAATGTAATTTTAGAAAAAAATATCTCAACTCATTCGCCACATAATGTTCTATTTGTAGGTATAGTTTCATTTTGATCCGTCAAACAGTATGGCTTGTATCGCTCTCACAAGGTTTGAGATTGAATTATAAGTCAAAATTTTTACATTTTATTGAAAAAAAATTATTTCCTGTTGTCTTAAAATTCTGAATATATTTTTCGTTTGTTGCATTTGTAACTTCAAAGATAATGTCAAAATTTCAAAACTCTAGGGTTATCAGTTTAGGAGAAATAAATGTTTAAAAAAAAACGGTTTTTGGCAAAAAAAGTGATTTTCCCATCATGCATAATTCTTCCCAAACAATAGGGATCTTCGTCTAAATGGGGCCCATTTTTGTGTAAAATATCAACTTGATCCATCAAAGATTCTGGACCGTAGCGTGGTAACAAGCAATGCTAACACACGCACCCACCCACGCACCCACCCACCCACCCACACACACCCAGACATCATCGTAAAAACGTCATAAAACGACTTCTGGGACCTCAAAACATGTAATTCCGTCAAAATCTCGAGATCGAATTTTTTCACGATCACTATACTTTACTTAGTTAGTTAGTAGTAAGGCGGGGAGATCAAAGATCTGGCAAGTAGGCCAGCCGAGTGGGCCCTTTTTGCCTTCCCCAAGCATCCCGGATCCTACTCTTGGGAGAATCTTCCTGATCTTTCTATATAGATCAGAAGGTTTCTCCATTCCATTTCCCTTAACTTATCTAATTTTGGTGCTATACAGAGTTTGAAGTCTAAGGAGACTAATGCAGGGCATTAGCCACATAGTGGACGGAGGTTTCATCTTCTTCCCCACATTTTTGGCAGATCGCGCTGTTTGCTAAACCCAAGATATGTAAATGTCTTCTCAGCCTACAGTGACCGGTGAGAATTCCAATAAGATTTCTCAACCTTGTTCGACCCATACTGAGGAGAAACTTCTTACGCTTTACGCTAGGACCCAGAATATACATCTTGGCCCTATACTTTACTTATAGTAAAGTAAAAAACTATGGGAAAATTTAGAAATTATTAAAATACCAGGTGATCAGTCAAACGCTTTGTTAGTCATGGATAAATTTGATTATTAGCAGAATTTAGATGACATACTGTAAGAGAATGCAAAACTCAAGAAACGTCTGGGAACCCTACAAGCAAGAAGTAGGGTTCTTCTTGTAGACATAATGACTTTATGTTCTTATAACATGTTATGTTATAAGAACATAAGAACTTCATGTTCTTGTCATGAATAATGACTTTATGTCATTAAGTTTTACTTACAAATGTCATAAAGTAAAGGTCATTTGAAGAGTATTGGCAGCTGTTGACAAAGCGTTGTTTAAACTGATTTGCTAAATTATAATGGGGGAATTCAGTCCTGATTTCCTCTATGGAACAGTAAAGATTGACAAGGATGGTCACTCGCTCAGATCTATGCTGTTTGAAGTAACCAGACTGTCTTGTCAAATAGTAAAAAAAAAAATAAAATTATATCATACCTGTGAAAATCATGACCCAATCACCAGATAAATTCTTAGATATTGTAAGAGAAATGAAACCTGCAGGAGTAATAGGAATATGAAATATCTAAATATTATCCAATAAAAGCGTTGTTAAAGAAATTACTGACATAATTTGTGATTAGAAATATTGAAATAATAACATTCAAAAGAAGTTTGTAAAAAAACTTTTTTAAAAAAGTTGTTAAAAGCGTACACAATTGAGAATCCGTTCACTAACATAGAATGATCTTTATATTTCAAAATAAACGGCGTCGCGATGGGGGTCACCCCTTTGAGTTACTTTTGGCAATATTATACATGATGTATTAAA